>JAGDQP010007934.1:0-43408 GCA_022664845.1 Lepisma saccharinum | reverse complement strand
TATTTTCGTTATATTTCTGGGGAAGAAAAGGCATTAGCGGTCCACATTAAGGTAAAAAAACTTTGGTAAAATTTTAATTTTTGTTAAATTTTAGTAATGTTCGGCCTGTTCTGACTGCGAGGTGTTATGTTTCTAAAATCCACGAACAACCGTGCCCCAGTAGGGATTCGAACTCGTAGCACTGGAGCTGCTAGCCTGACGCCAGAGACCAAACGGAGACCATGGTTGGCTCTGTATTAACAATTTGAATTGTTTATGGTCTTTAGCCTTAGGCATCTATGACAGGCTGGAATAGGAAGGGAAAAGGATGCAATAAGAAATTGGTCGGAGTTTAAGTTCAAGATACACTGCAAAAAATAGCTGTGTTAATCAACACAATGCGGTGTCCTAGCGTGACTACCACTTTTGTGTGTTAAATTAACACACGGTTCTGATTTCGGTACTACTGTGAAAAAAAAAGTACGGCCGTAGTGAGATTTTAACTTGGGTTGCTCAGTTAGAAGTCGAGCGTCTTACCGACTTGACTAAATCGTCAGACAAAAAAGGCACTAAATGCAAACAATATTCAGTGAACAACATTTGAATAAAACGACTACATTATAGATTGAAACTGTGTACGGGATCAACTATATATTGCTCAACCCCCAAAACACATTAAGTTACTTGCACGACTTATCCCATGGTTTGATCACTTCATATTTGCCAATTGAGATCCAGACTTCCCATTCACTGAGAATATTCTATTTCTATTAAAGCAAGCAAGATGGCGACAGCCAAACACTTGAGCAACATTACTGCTTTCTTATCGTAACATGTCAAAGCCGCGCTTGCTTTCATAGAAATGGAACATATTCTCAATGAATGGGGATTGTGATCCCTAATTGATGAATGGGAAAAGTATTAAATCATGGGGTAAGTGGTGAGAGTAACTTTGTTTGTGTTTGTGTTTGTGGTTCTGCAACATTTTTCTTATCCTCTATATTGTTTCAATCTAGTGCATCTTTAGTCTGACGATTTAGCGAAGTCGGTAAGTCGCTCGACTTCTAACTGAACGAGCCATGTTCAAATCTAGCTGCAACCGTAACATTTTTTTCTTCCAGTACGGAAATCAGCACCGTGTGTTGTGTTGATTTAACACACAAAAGTGGTAGTCACTCTGGGACACCGCATTGTGTTGAATTAACACATCTATATTTTACTGTGTACCAACTCGATATTTGGTTGATCTGACTGAGTCCATATTAAGTTTATTTTATTATGACCTGGTATATAATATGGATGAACACATGGATCTTGTTCGGGTACGTAATATTGCAACCGGGACCCGGATTCGTATCTTCAAAATAGAAAATGAGGACTCGAATCTAGCTCTTGGAACCGGGTATCCACATCCTGCGACCAGATACCCAGTTTCAGGATTCAGATCCGGGCACCCGGTTAAAAGTATCAGATACGAAACTTCAGTTTCAAATACCAGGAAACATCCTGGTCCCGGTAACAAGATCGAACTACCCAATTAAAACAATAAATAATATTCTTAATGTGAACCTATTGTTTCTCGTCACTCGCACCACGTAAATATTTGGTTGGTGCATTGAACCTAAACTCTGTACAACTTCTTACTACATCCTTTCCTCTCCCTATAAAGGCTAACCTTAGATGCCTAACGCTAAATAATTCAAATTCTTAATACGGAGCCAAACTTAGTAGCCGTTCGGTCTGATGCGTGCGGCTAGCAACTCCGGAGCTAGGGTTCGAATTGCAACTGAGGCACAGATGTGTGTGAATTTTAGGAACTTAACAGCTCGAGATGGGCCAAATTCATTAATTACTAAAATGGCTAAAAAATACAAGGTTACCAAAGTTTGCTTTTTGTCTTAATGTGGACCGCTAACGCCTTTTCCTCCCCAGGCATATAAGGAAAATATTTTATATCTCACGATCCTATTATCGTCCTAAATCACAATGCTCATGCAAGCTGTAGGGAAGTATGACTAACATTTAAGATTTTTTTTAGATAATATTCGAAATGTCCAATTTTTGAGAAAATCAAATTTCATTATTTTCGGTCTTGTATATTTTGTGCAACCTTATCAATTTTGAAAGCAAATAAAAGCGTATGACACGAGCTTTAAAATGAGCCCTCTGTGGGCTCTCTAGCACCAACCATTGCTGAGTAATAAGTAATTTTGTAAACTAAAATCACGGAACACTTTACTTTTTGAACTTTCATAGAACAAAAACCAGTGCTTCAAAAAAATCTTCAAAAAATAATTTTAATATTCTCAACAGGCACTAGCAATAAACTAACAATTATAGAAATCTCAGGGAGTGAGGTACAATTTTATTTTTAAAAAAGTGTGTTCATTTCACATGGAATGACTTATTGATATCAAATCAGTATAAGAAGTACAAGTAATTATAGTGTCACGAACTCACACTAATCGTAACTAATCATAATCAGATTCAAGACATACAGGGGCTGGACAAAAAAATCTAAAACGTTTGAAAAAGTATGAAAATCATACCTAGTATGGTGTGGGGCCTCCTTTTGCGTCCAAAACAGCTTGGATCCGACGTGGAATGGACGTATACAGCTCCTGAATCGTGGTGTGTGGAGTGTTGTACCATTCTTCCTCCAAAACATGCTCCAGTTCCTTAAGGGATGATGGTGGAGGGTAATGTGACCGAACAGGCCTTTCTAACACAGACCACAATGGCTCAATGATGTTCAGATCTGGTGATTGTGGGACCCAGGGGAGGTGCCAAATCATCTTGGTAGATGCCATCACCATCCGGGAACAATGTGTGGGCCATGGGTAGAACCTGGTCCCCCAAAATGGCCTCATACGCATTAGCATTCATCATTCCATGCAGGGCTATGATGGGACCTGCAGAAAACCACGATATCACTGCCCATACTGTAACAGAACCACCCCCATGCTTTACAGTTGGAAGCAGACAGTCTGGATCATAGGCCTGCGACGGTGTTCTCCATACGTAAACACGACCGGTTGTTGGAAACAAGGTGTAGGTCGATTCATCGGAATAAATTACGTGTTTCCACTGATCAAGCGTCCACTCCTTGTGGTCCTTGCACCACTGGATACGCCGCTTCGCATTTACTGTTGTGACCAGAGGTTTGGAGATCGCGGCCCTGCCATGAATTTTCATTTTATGAAGTTCCCGTCGCACTTGTTTTGATGAAACCGGGTTCTGTAGGCCGGAATTGAGTTCAGACGTAATTTTCATTGCAGATGTATGCTTTTTAGCTGCTACAATCCGTTTTAATGCCCTCCTGTCCCTATCGGACAGGATTGTCTTTCGACCACTGTTGTGCTTTGCAGACGTTGTTTGCCCATGCATTGTGTATGCCCTCGTGACATTGGACACAGTTCCTGTCGATACCCCCACAATGGTCGCCACTTTTGTCACTGAAGCTCCAACCAGACGGGCACCAACGATCATGCCTCTTTGGAAGTCTGTCAGGTCGCCCATTTTACCGCACCACTTGCACACCACGACACTCACAGGTGAACTGGGTACTGCTGACGAAAGAGGAAGGTCCACATGACACATTGAAAACAAAACACGATCGGCAACCGCAACAAGTGGTGTACAGTGGCGGGCCACACTTACGTGTCCTGTATGACGTGTTCTTAGATTTTTTTGTCCGACCCCTGTATATGATTCCAGGGAAGATGGATGCAACTATTGCTCTGTTAATTGATCAAAAGGTAGATTATGTCGATCAGAACGAACGGTATCCTGATACGATTTGGAATACCGAAAAAGTTGGTCCAACTAGTGAAGATGTGTCTCAGCGACCCCATAAGCAGAGTACGGATAGGTAATAATATTTCTGATAGTTTCAAGATTCGCAACGGATTGAAACAAGGAGATGCCTTGTCACCACTACTGTTTAACTTCGCGTTAGAATATGCGATTTTAAAAATTAAAGGGGACAAAGAGGGATTATCATTGAATGGTTTGAATCAACTGTTTGTATACGCGGATGATGTAGATTTAATAGGGGACGATATAGATGCACTACAAAGCAACACCAATGTCTTAGTAGAAGCGTGCGATGAGATAGGTCTACAGGTAAACATAGATAAAACAAAATACATGGTAACAAGCCGAAGCACAGGGAATGAAGGAATTAAAAACATAAGAATTAGGGATGAGGTCATAGAGAAAGTAAACAAATTTAAATACTTGGGAGCATACGTAACAAGCAAAAATGAGGAGGTCACGGAAGAAATAAAAAGTCGCTTAGTATCGGGGAACGCATGTTTCTACTCAGTCCAAAAACTTCTAACATCGCGATTAATATCAAGGAAATTGAAATTAAAAATATACAGAACGGTTATTCTGCCAGTAATACTTTACGGTTGCGAAAGTTGGAGTACGACCCTAGTAAATGAACATCAATTACGTGTATTTGAAAATAAGGTTTTGAGAAAAATATACGGGCCGAAACGCGACGAGATGACTGGAGAGTGGAGGAGACTGCATAATGAAGAACTCCACGGACTGTACGATTCACCAGATGTTGTAAAAGTAATGAAATCGAGACGACTAAGGTGGGCAGGGCATGTAGCTCGGATGGGGGAAAAACGAAGATTATATTCTATCCTGGTTGGAAGGCCCGATGGAAAGAGGCCATTGGGAAGACCGAGACGTCGTTGGGAGGGCAATATTAGAAGAGATCTTCGAGAAGTAGGTGTTCGTGATGAAAACTGGCTTGATACTGCCCAGGATAGAATCCAATGGCGAACGTTTGTTACTGCGGCGATGAACTTGCGAGTTCCATAAGCCATAGAGTTAGTTAGTTAGTTAGAACGAACGGTTATCAAGACCCTCAAAATGATTCGATCTCCATCTTTGTTTTTCTGGACTGAAGAACAACCAAAGCATACCACCAAAATCTTAGCGTTAAAGGCTGAAAATATTCATAAATGTGCATTTGCATATATGAAACAGAAATTTCAGTTCAATCAAAATGTTGCCATTGCCGAAAAACACACTATACTAACCACTAAGCTGGGATGTAAATCATCGTTCTTCAAAACGTAATTTACGATCGTCTATGTCACCGGCGTTGCACGTCACTCACTCAGCTTAACCTAATGTTACATGAGAATTGTTATTCAAATTCTGTAGTCATGCTTATATCAGTCATTACAGTACCACCGTTTTTGATGAAAAATATTAAACAGAAGAATCTCAGACTACCATTCAAGTCACCAATTATACACGGAAAAATCTCCTGGCAGAAAACGTACACGAAAACTTCACCAAAAATGAACTTTTTGTGAACGCATGTGAACTTTATGTGAACCTACAGAAAACAATGTGAACTCTTTGTGTGCTCATACTGTCTTTTTGTTGGATTCTGGCCCAAGGTGCACATTTTGTACACATTATGTTCACTTTCAGTACATTTGCCAATTTTAAGTGAAGTTTTTGCGTATAAATTGTGTATCAGTACATCATAAGTGCATATATTATGCACTAAAAACGTGGCGTAGTTCCTATTATCATCACGAAAAGTTTAAATATTTTTACTAGGTGTACTTTGATTTTCAGTGTGATTTCAAGACTACATTAAGAAATGACTGACGCCAGCGCTTTCTTAAACACACAGTATCACGACACAGCAGCTGTTGGTTGGAAAAAGGAAACTTTCATTGTATACGTGATATTTCAGTTTAATAATACACATTTTAAAATAATTTAGGTAATTCCTAAAATACAAAGGAACGGTCGGGTAGGCTACTGTTATGCCACGTCCACACATTGAATCATGTTTCTGGAAACACTGTTTGCAAACTGTTTCCCTACGTGTTCTTTCTAAATATTTTCTTAAAAACCGAAAATATCAAGTTCTAGAGAATTGACTATCACACAATATAGCTGAGAATCAGAAAGAACCATTTCATCCGAACCCATAAGAAAATAATGACTATTCAGTTATCGATAACTATAAGCTCGCTCCTTCGCAACAAGGATAAGCACGACCTTACTTTCCACTGTTCGTGATTGTGGGCGAAGTATACAAAAAAGGAAGAGTTACACAATTATATTCTGAAAAATAAATGGCTTTTTGACCAATAAAATATTATTCATAACTTTCAATCATGTAACAGAAAATATTGTTATTTATTTTTCAAACTAACAACTCTATGAAATTAAGGTAATATCTATTAATACTATTTAAAAAAATAATATAACAGTATTATTATATAATCCAAAACATTAAAAATATATTTAAAAAACATAGCGTTAAAAAATGGTCCGCGGATCCTCTCAGGTAACAAAATTAGTCCGCACTTTGAAACGGTTTGCGCAACGCTGAATTACCGTACACGCTTATGTGTTTGTTGGTTGTGGACACGCAGTGAGAGTGGGGGTGCAGAAAACTATAAGAGATTTTAGACAAAAAGTTATATAAAACTGAAAATGTCTTTCTTTTTTTCTTATATTGAAATTTTGTCATATTAAATTATCAACTTTTCCCATAAATAATGTATTTTTGCACCCTTATAATAGGAGCGATAACTTACCTGAACACTACCAGTAGTCAGGAAAATTATCTCCATTGGACTCCACAATACTATGCTACCTGTCAATCAGTTGTTGAATCGCCCACTGATAGAAGTCACCGGTCTTGGACGCAAAGAACGGTGTCCCTGTTTGTCACACGTTATCTTCAGTTTGCAGTGTTTTCCAGGAAAGGTAGGGTTTTGAAGTTTGTTGGCGCAAGTTCTGGTGAAAACGCCGGGTGGAAAAGTTTCTCCCAACCACATTCCTCGATCGTAGCACAGATACTTCTTGGCATGTGTTGGCGCGCGTTATCACCATGAATGAGCACATCCTCCTTGCAATTAACAAGAGCAGGAACTTTCTCAAACAATGCAGCCCACAGACGTTTAAACTGCTGACAGTAGACTTCTCCGTTGATGGTCTGGTTACGTGGCAAGAGATCAACATGGATTATCCCACGGATATCCCACCAAACAATCAACATCATTTTGCAGTGTTCGAGATCCTGTTTTGCCACAGTTCCTGCGGCCTACCTTTTGGTACCCACTGCTGTAAAGTTATGGCAGAGAAGCCAATTTTCATCCCCTGTTACCATTCTGTCCAGAAATGGCTCACGTCTGTGACGGGTGTGCAGGGAACTGCAGATGTCAACTCGCTGCTGCTTCTGTTGTGGCGTCAACACGTGGGACACCATTTTGCCGAGTTTCGACACGTACTCAATGTCCTGCAGATTTAGGGCGCATGGCAGATTGGTCCTGGACACACAGGAACCATGGCCGCGATGCTGTGTGCACACGAGATTCGCTTTTTAAACATGCAACCTAAACGGTGTTCTGTGCTACAAATAAATGCACAGGGTTCCAGATTAGTTGGTACAGAACTGAGGAAAATTTCAGAAGAGCAACAAATAAATTTAATTGGCATACAGGAGCCTTATTCTTATCGGGAAAGGATTGGTGACTTCACAACCTTTGCACAAATTGCCGCCGCAAAAAGAATCCAAAGGCAGCAATAATAAATACTAATAGGAATATACAGCTTGTAGAAATTACCCAATTCATGGATGAGTGGACCTCCTGCATAGAGGTATTAGCGGGAAGAGAATTTTTTTAGTTGTGTGCATGTACTTCCTGTTCCGCCACGAAACTGATCCGTACCTAGTAAAATTGGAGAATATATTGAACAATTACCCAAATTATAAAATCCTAATATCAATAGATGCAAACGCTAAATCCCCATTATGGTTTAGTAATATGACAACAGATAGAGATAGAAGACGAGGAAAACTATTTGAAGAATTAATATCATCGCAAAATCTAGTAATACATAATAAGGAAGGAGAACCCCCAACCTTTCATAATAGGGCGGGGGCAAAACAAATATTGATCTGAGTTTCAGGACAATAAATTTAATGGAGCAAATAAAAAAATTGTCGAGTTTTGGATGGAAGCACTAGCAGCGACCATAATGTGATCAGATTCGAAATTGAGCTGAAAATGAAGAAACAGCACAGAACACCGTTATGGAAGAAGAACAATTAAGATATAATGTCGATAAAATTAATAAAAACAAACTTGAAAGGCACTTGCAACTGCCCCAGATTATAAGAAATGCAGACTTAGATGAACTGGCTGCAGAAATAGAACACTGCACGGCTAGAGCAATCGAAATGGTACTGCCACAGAAGATGAACGGGAAAAATAACTGCCCCCTATTGGTGCCATGAATTAACTAGATTAAGAAGGATTACTCGTGCAAAGCGTAAAAGCTATCAGCAAGCACGGACCCAAATTTGGGACGAAGAAAACTTACAAAATATCAACAGGCTAAATTTGAATATAAAGATATAATACAAAAAAGGAAACTAGAGACTTGGGACAAATATGTGGAAACAAATTTGAATATGGATGCTTAGGGAAAACCTTATAAACTCTGTACGGCAAAAACCAACCCCGACAACTCTCTCAACATTAGAGAAACCAAATGGAGATAAAAAAAATTGGAAAGAGTCGGCTGAGCTTCTGTTGGAAGAATTAATATCAAGAAATTAATGAAACGGAGGAACAAAAATTGATACCTCAAGAAATTTTTCTTAAGGAAATAGACTCTGCACAAATAACGGAAGACGAAATACCACTAATACAGAACTTAGACGTAGAATTGGCTATAAGATCGCTGAAAAATCGAAAAGCACCGGGACCAGACTGAATAAAATCCGAGATCTACTCATATTTTTTAAAGAAGTATGGGTATCTTACTTAACGAGGCTATACAATGAATGTATAAGACAGGAGAGATTTCCAAACTGTTGGAAAGTAGCAAATTTAATTGTATTTTTAAAAAGCCAAGAGAAGCCAAAAGCAAATCCTATATCTTATAGACCTATCTTCCTATTAAATGTTATTAGCAAAATATTTGAAAAAATATTAGTAAACAGGATACAATCATGTAGAATAAATTTAGAGAACAACAACATTCAGTATGGCTTTCGAAGAGGTAGATCGACGCAGGACGCTATAAATAAATTTTGCAACGACATTAACAACTCAGGTGGGAAGTATGTATTAGCATTATATATAGATATAAAGGGAGCTTTGGACAACCCCTGGTGGCCAGCGCTATTTGCAAACATGAAAGAGTTAAACATCCCGCGATATCTTGTCAGGGTACTGGGGGACTACTGCCGAAACAGAAAAATATACTTAAAAGCTCCTGGCGAAAGACTTCATAGGTGATCAAATAAAGGGTGTCCGCAGGGTCAATTTGTAGGCCGATCTTCTGGAACCTCTGCATTGATCCATACCTAAAAAACTAAACATAATGGAAGAGGTCTACTCTGTTATTGCTTATGCAGATGACATAGCGATACTAATTGAAGGGAATTCAAGGAATCAAATCGAGGATAAAATAAATACAGTATCAAATGAACTAAAACAATGGTGTGATAAAAACAAGCTGACCATCTCGCCCGATAAAACGAAATATATGGTTTTCAAGGATAGACTAATTAGGAATCAAACAGTAAAATATGAAATCAAGAACATAATAAGAGTAAAAACTTTTTAATACTTAGGTGTAATAATAGACGATAAATTAAATTCCAATGACCACATTGTGAAAACAACAAATAAAATTTTGATGGTGGGAAATAAATTAATAACTCTGGCGAATACAAAATTCAAACTATCTTCAAAATTAATTGGCCTATATAACAATCAGATAATAAAAACAATTGGCACCTATGGGTCGAGCATTTGGGCGCACAGACTAAAAGAAAACAAGAAATTGGCTGACAAACTGGACAGGGCGCAAAGAACAATCCTTTTGAGAATGTCCGGAGCTTACAGAACAACGCGGGGTGGCATTAAATGTAATCCCAGGAATACGTCCATTAAATTTAGAAGCTAGGAAATCGGCTGCTTACTACTGGTTAAAGAAGAATAACTTAACAAAGACAACTAAAATCTTAAATCAAATGCCAAACTCGAAAGAGGAAATCGAAGAGATAATTGTAAAAATATAACAATCAGACTGGGAAACTTCTACAAAATCAAGAAGACTTTTTGCTTTTATAGAAAGCATTGAGGAACGACTTACTTGGGAACGATGGAATCCTGAAAAAGGAATTGTCCACTTTCTGAGTGGGCATGGACCTTATAAATCAAAACTACACGAACTGGGACTGGCGGCCTCTCCGGCGTGCGAATGTGGTCTGGACTTAACACCGGAACACGTGGTCCTTAAGTGCCCTGACAATCAATTAAAAACGGACGGAACAGTTAATACACGAATTGTGGAGCAAAGAGAGGAATTGAATAATCTGACAGTAATAGAAATGCTGCGTGATGAAACGAAACAAGAAGTCCTGGATCAGTTGGCGACATATATTTCCTACATGGAAAAAAATTAAATTTCAACAAAATTGAAGGGAACATACATATAAAAAAAATATATGACTAATGAAGGAATTAACAGTTAGAGTACTTCAAATTAATATACAACCATTCGTTGGTACGGATATACGAACGCGACCGAAGGAAAGCCCGTCTGGAATGCTCTAGAGCTCCCGATAGGAGGACCGAAAGTCGCTCTCGCGAATTAAACGATGACAATTACGTGTGCGGAAGCGATTAATAGACTATAAACGGAATTATAGACCTATAAACTCAAGTGCTGTAAATAAATGTAAATAATAATCTGTATGGATGAGCGCGTGCGACCGGGAAAAAGTAAATGGGATAAGAACAATTGAGAATACACACAAACTTTGTGGACTTTAGATCTAATCCACGGCTATCTTTTTCGATGGTCCCCGATAGTCGACTGAAGTCGTTGTCGCGAGGGTGAACGGAAAACATAGCGTATGTGATAGTGACTTGTTACGTGTAGATTCCGCCCCCCAGTTCCTGGCTGCCAACCTAAGGGATAGGCCAGCATTTGGTATCCGAGGCTCTGGATTGGCGAAATAACGAAACGACTGCGAGTGATTGTGTAAAGTGTTATAATGCAGTGTGGAAGTATGGAGGAGCGGAAGAACAGGAGAAAATCTTAGGAGTGGCCCCGATCTGCAGATCTGGAGGATTTGTCCAGCCGCCGGGAATGGAACTTCTGAATCAACTCCTCCTGCTAGAGTGAATGTGAGATGTGAGTGAGAGGGAGAATGGGTTAGGCAGAGATAGGTTAGGTGATGGTTAGGTGTAGGGTAGGTGTAGGTATGGGATAGTTAAAAAGGAAGGGATAATCAAATGGAACTTAAGGAAGGGAAATTGTAAACTTTGATTAGTTTTTTTTTGTGAATGAAGCAAATAATAATACCACTGAAGTAGACCTTCTAACCCTGTAAATTTAGTAATAGAGAATAGATAGCTAAACAGATTATAAAAACCTTTGCAATATCACGTAACGAAATAGGAAATAAAACAAATAAAATAAGAAATTACGTTTAATAAACTTAACTTAAAGTCATAGACTAAAATGTCATATCATTTAAAATAATAAACTTAATATTCAGAATTTTAAAATAGACTGTGATATGTGAATGATGAACAATTTAAGAAAACAGATGTGTATAAGTGGGAAGGAAACACATATAAATAGAGACATAATAAACACATATAAAGTAACATAAATAAAGCAGCAACTAAAAACAAATAAAAATATTATCAATAAGTGTATAAATAACTATGTATTTGTTGATCAGCTCAAGTTTATCAGCTCAAGTTTGTAATAAAAGAAAAAGGAAAAGAAAAAAAAATCAACCCCAACCGCGGAAGCAGGGCCCAGGTTTGTATCGGGAACTGGGCCACAAAATAATCCCCAACTTACTCCCCTTTTCTTTGCTTCTTTTTTAAATTCTTTTTTTTTTTTTTTTTTTTGTAGAGGAACTGTTGTGGAAACGACCTTGTAGACTCCGTGTCTCGACGCGGAATCTGGGGTCGAGGCAGGGAATCTACCCTGGGGATGGCCTAACCAAATTTCATGGAGAAAACGTTTAGTTCATTGTGTATATCAGGCGCGCGATGTGAAATTGTGCAAAGGATGCGGGGAGGTAGGGGTGGAGAGGTGGGTCCCAAACTTAAAATGTGTCCTGCAGATGACGATGAGCGGTCGAATGGGTAACATGGAGTTCACTGGCCAGTTCTTCAACGTTTTGCATTGGATTCGCCTCCACCGTTGCTCGCGGGGCATCGTTGTCCAGCTGCACAGTGCACACGTCTCCCTTCTCGTGGCTTATTGATAAGGTTGGTGTCCCCAGACTGACACATCTTGAACCACCTCTGTCACTTTCGCACATCTACAGCACTCTGACCATATACCTCACATTGATGTTCCCTGCCGCTGCGCTGGCTGGATGTCCCTGGTGAAATTCATACAACATGACATGTCGCATGTGGTGACACTCTCATGATCAAACACAAGCCTTGCTTCAAGACGTGGAGTAAACAGTTCTCCTTCCACATATTGCTGCAGAATTAAGTGTTCTAAATGGCATGTGCTGTCTACTCCTCCATTAGCTCGTCAGAGGTAGTCATCACACATACAACAATACTCATGGCATAGCCCAGTAGACATCATGATACTAATGTCTAACTTAAGATCCACGTTTACGGGTTTTTGTTGGCATACGGTAATTGCCAGTGCCCTAACATCACGAAATTTAAAAAAGCCGTTTTTTTTTTACATTCTCCCTATTCATCTTATTTTTCATATTGGGTACGAAGGGTATATCAGTGACGTAACTAGATTTTATGCATTCTTCTGCTAGGAATCTTTTAGGTCCCATTTCCAATAGTCCTTTTAACAGCATCTCCCACATGCATTTTGAACAAGCACTTGCAGTATGCAGAAAATTGTTTGAAAGGACATAGCAATTCTTTCCCTTTAAAAAGTATCAGAAAATTTTAAAATCAAATATTAAAGTTATTTTCTTCTATTGTTTCCTAGATTTGCCATTAACTCATTTATCATCTTTGTATATATATCGCCAAAAATTGTTTCATCCTGTTGTGTCTGTCATGTCCATTTAAGACTGAAGGACCTCTTCTTTAGGTGAGCACTCCAGAAAGGGGAAGAGAGGTGTATTAGGTACTATCACTTACAAACACATTCTTAGTATTACCCCAATGTTTCACGACAGGAGTCGTAAGCAAATAAATATCATAGCATGGATAAATATACTAAATGCACACCTGGTGAACGTTTTGTTGGGTTGATCATGTTACACAATTTCGCCTTTGTGACATAAAGAAAGTCCTTCTAAAATGGATATCACTTCTTTTGTGAGTAGAATTCTTTTGTAACTCTTCCCTTTACCCCGCACGGGTTTTTGTACTGATTTTACATACACCTATTTGAAAATTAGATGTATAATCATTAATATGAAAAAGTCACCTTCTCCAAGACGTAAACCTTCCATACCCAATTTTAGTATTAAGATATAATTGTGACCATTAGTATATTCAACAAAAAGAACACAAATTATATTATTATTCTGAAAATTAAATTGATCATACTGAAAAAGTTATATTCTATAAAATTGTGTATTCATTATTAAATGTTAAAGTATCTCATTGTTATGGAACATAGGAACTCAGGGAACATAGCCGGACTAGAATTTGATCAGTAGTATATCTTATTTAATGGTGTAAGTATTTGATTTAAGTCATTGTACGTGAAAGTATAAAATGAAATACATTCTAATAACATTGTAGAGAAAAACTAATCCCACACCTTTCCTTCTTAAAAAGCATATTGAGTATCATGTGTGTTTTCCAGTTTTGAAATGACATTTCTAATATCTACCTGTAATATTGTATTTGCCAATGTGGGAAAGGGGGAAATACATCCATTCTGCTAGTTAGAATTCAAAGGTAATTTGACATATGATATAAAAGTTGTCATATCTACATGTAAATGTACATGTTTAGCAGTTTCTTGCCCCTGCGATAACAAATGGAATGTCCCGCGTGATGAGTTTAATAGACCTGAAAGCCTTTCGAAACATGTAAAAAGCAATATTAACGTTCCCACAACGAAAACATCTGGACGAACCAAAAACGGATAAGGAACAAGTTACTTACCAGAGGTTTGTTCCAAACCAACTCATAATTCATCCCCACACGATGCTACGACGAAAATAGAGGAATCTTGTATTACCACTGAGGCAGAGTATGATCTAGGACCATCAAGAGGAAGAAAACTTCAAACTCTCCTTCCAGTACCTTGTACAGCGACCGATACCTATATCATAAACGGTGCCTCGATAGAGAAGAGCCCTGAGTGTTTCCTTTAGCTGTTCTGCAAGATGCAGGATTAGTGATGCTAGGCCAGAGATCGTAGATAGGTCTAAAGTTTGAAGAGAAACAGAAAAGTTGGGAAATAACTAAAGGAACAGGAAAAATTTCCTTTGAAACATTACACAACAAAAGCACAAGGGCTACTGGTTTGGTCCCGCTGACTCACAACATCATTCCGAACAGTGCAAATATACCGTACGTCAGTACCTCAAAGGCCTCCGTGCCTACGGTGCGAGTGTCTGTGTGTGTGTGAGAGAGAGTGTGTGTATGTATGTGTAGGTGTGTGTGTGTCTGTTTTCAAATTCTGAGAGATACTGGACAAATGTCAAGCAACAATGAAATTCTGAAAAGCGTCTCCAATAATACTTGTGAATGTGTATAAAATGAGCTATCTCAGATTTGCTCGCCCGCAATTGGATAAGGCTTATGACATCATCAACTTTCAAATTTCTCAGCTAAAGTAAACAATGCCAAAATATCAGATAGTTCATTTAATATGCATTCACAAGTACTAATGGGCACGATTTTCAAAATTTCATTGTTACTTGCAATTTGTACACTATCTTTAAACATTTGAAAACTCAGACACACTCACTTACAACGTAAGCACGGAGGCCTTTTAAACCCGACCAATAACTCAGCTTTTCACTAGATATGTGATAAGGGTTTACGTGGCTGTATAGTTTGTCATGAGACAAAACGTTTCATGCGGGGATTGAGCAAGGGGTTTATGGAATTTCTTCCTCCACATTGCAGAGAAAACGTTCTGTTAGTAATACAAAACTCTGTTCACCTTAATGGATACCTGTGAATGTAAGAGCTTTGCTCTGGAGACGAATACAAAATGTCACATAGGAATCAAAACGTCCATGTGGATAAAGACGTGAGCTGAGAGTTCCAACAATTGAATTCGATGCCGTACAATAACTTGAAATGACTAACTGGTTTACCACACCAGTGACTGAGCCTCCGACTTCCCATTGTCTTTCAGAAGAAGAAATCAAACAGAATAAAAGAACTACTGCATGCAGAAAGGGGGACTGGTGGTAATTACTACGCCATACGCAAAAGGAGCAAAAACTTGAAAATAGTCTCCAAGCAGCGTCGAAGATGGGCGGTTACGGACAGAGATACTTACATCAAATCGAAACTCAAATCCAGAAAAGCTATGCCTAAATACATGTAAAATGATTACGCTGTGTGGGAACATTAAAAGTATTGTCTGATAGGGAATGCACTATTGATGGGTGGCCGGATGGAACTTCCTCTATTCGCTTTTTGGTGCGAATTATGCAAAGAGCAGCATGTTTTTGTGGACTTCTGTAACTGCAAATAGCTAAATAAACACTAGCTTATTATTCTGAAACACTTTGTAAACGTTCTGCCTACAACTCAATCCGTGAAATGCGTTGAAAGTAAAACCTTTAAGCTGGTTTCGCGGGTTTCAGTTGAGTAAAAATTTAAAGGTGGTGCCGAAGAAGTTGTCCAAAATATGTTATTTGTGTGTGTGTGAAGTCATTGTCATGACTGGCATCTTTTTCGCACTACCCGTTATCAAAATTAAAAAAGTCGATTCACCCTAATAAATAAATATGAAAAGAATCTCAGATTTAGTGATGCGTAATACTAGGTGAATTGGCATAGACTATGCCAAAGTAGAAGGAATTATATGAATGTTCACAACCGTTTGTTATCTTAAAATATTTCCACGGTCAATGAAAGTAAATCTACATTACCCAAAATTCCATTGTCTTTTAAAACTTGAAAAATAGACAAATTCACTAACGATGTTCTGCAAATAGAGTTTGACCGAGAAAGTATATGGAATAAATTTGACTCATAAAAATCCTTCAACCAATTCTGCAATCTGGTGACTTTGTTTCGCACATCAATGTACTCGTACATTTCCAAAGTTATACTTAACATGCCTAGATATGCATACTTAAAATATTAATAAATGCATAATTGGATTACCCTTTTCACTTCAACACAAATAATCTAGTATCCACAAGACTAAGATCGCTTACAATTCACTTAAATAAAAAAAATATTCCATTATAGTTTATTGTTCCACGTCGATACACACTAAAATTAAAAGTTAAGCGAGAAATAATCTATTTAATCAAAAATATTAAATTAATACAAAAAGAGAACATAATGAACCAAAGATGAACCGAAAGTCTTAAGTTCAGAAAAACAAAACTGGTGAAATGATTGTATTAAGTGATAATTTTGTACATTAATCAATGCACTAATATACGATTAACATTATCAATATCGATTTCATAGCTTATTAAAAAGAGGAATCAATAATTTCAGACATTTAAAAGAATTCAAAAATGGATCTTATTTTGTAATATTGTAATTGTTTAAATTCATTTTTAATGTTTTGTGTTAATTCCCAAAGCGATGTACATGAATACAAAGACTCAAATTTTATTTATAATATATTACTAATCACTGTTTACTAACGATTTTGCACACATAATGTTGTAACATTGTGTTTAAATATTATAACTAATCAAAAATCAATTTGTCCCTTGCAACGTGCTAAGGTTTTCATTACTTTCCTTTATAAGCGAAGAATACCAACGTACAGAAGGACAAATATTGAAACGTTGTTTAAAGCAAGGAAAATAATTTGTATTACTAAATTAAAAGTCCGAAATCTTACATGAACTGTTGTGAAATATATTAACAACTTGGTTTCTCGAGAAAAGTTACAAAAACGATAAATCTTCATCAAAATGATGGCTAAAATTATAATTCTTCTTCTACTTTCCGTGCTTGGGGTAAGTTTTACTCATACATTTTTTATAGAATTTACTAAAGTTTGTAAAATCAACTTCTATTAAATTTAACCCTTTCATGTTCTGTATTTGTCTTTTCTTTTGTGTGTAGTTTAAGCACTTAAATTTATTATCGAATATTCACTAAGTTTTCAGAATATAAATCGGTCTCAAAGGTCGATTTCCTTTTAATTTTATAGTTATGGCATGTACCCTAAGAAAACAGTTGTAATAAATTCAACTTATCTTGAAACATTTTCTTTTCTCTTGTACACACCAAACGACATTTTTTAGTAGTCTTCAATTATAGTTTCCTTCGTAGACCGCAATCTTACTCCAGGTGGATAACTCCTATTTATTTATACGAACAACGAGAACGTTGTTCACTCAACACTGTTATCACACACACGGAAGTTAGAAACTGGAATAGTTAATGTCTAAAACGACCATGGACATCTTGCTACAGTCACATTATGTACGATGAAATACAAATAAATCGTGACGTTAACAATAATTATGCACTAGGATGGTTCGAATAAATTAAATACTTATTTCTGATGCGCTACAGCGCGGAAAAGTGGCCATTGACATTGATAAGAAAGACAAAAAGATTTTGATAATCGGATATAATTTTCCCATCGGGCATAGCATCCTAATATACCCAAAAATGATAAATATTAAGATTTCTTCTATTCCCCACCAAAAAATAACTCCTTTAATTAATAATTTTTACGTGCTATAGCACGGAAAGGTTGCAACTGGTACTGGCAAATGAGAGAAAAAGGTTAGAATCAGATATCATCTTCTGAATGCCAAGGTGCCTTAAATTCACAAGTATTACAAGCTTTACTAAATCTTAAAAATAAGTCATTTGATATTTGAAGTATTATGGGTTTCAAAGTATGGAAGATACTAAATCTCTTAATTTTATTACATTTCCGCTATAGTGACACAAAGAAAATCACTCGCAAAATGGATATCACATTTTGTGAGTAGAATTCTTGCATATACCTTGATGTCGTTTTACCGGGTTACATAAGTTGGACCAACACGGCGTTTGACCAACACGGCGTTGGATCAACACGGCGTTGAACCAACACGGTATTGGCCCAACACGGCGTTCGACCAACACGGCGTTTGACCAACAATAAAATTGACAACGCCCCAGATATATAAAAACTAAAAAGATAATAAAATATATTATCTTAAATAATTTTTTGGGCACCTGCATAGAACTAACACTGCGTTGGACCAACACCAGCATGAAATCAAAACTTCGAAGTACCGGCGTTCGACCAACACATATTTTTGCCCTGGGGTGTTGGTCGTACGCCGGTTCTTGATGCTTGAGAGGCTGTTGGTCGTACGAAGTGTTGGTCCAACGCCGCATCCCCGTTTTACCAACAGAGGCTTTACGATGTTTAATATTTATCGTTTATCTCGTTGTAATGTTGTTCTTCCTGTTTCCACAAGCCTGTTGGATTCTACCATCCTTTGTATTTGTATTTAAGGAAATTTTCCCTCCTTTTTTCTTGCGGTGATCATGAAGAACAGTAGTTCTTCGAGTCACGCTGACAATGGAGTCTGGTATGGGCACTCAAATATATACAGCTAGTTTCTGATCTAGCGAACTATAATCCCGATTTTGATGCTTGAACTTGCATTTGAAAGCTCTTTGCTATACTAAGACACAGAAAGAAAATTGGTTAGGTAAGGCCCTCCTGGGACCCCCTAGGGTAGCGCAAAAAAATCAAAATGTCACATTTCTGATGATAGCACTGACCCCAGACAATTTAGGTGGCCTAAACATGCAAAATCTTAATCTACTCTTTAATACCTCTCAAACTGTGTATCACACGTCAAAATCGCTGATGAGGTTCAAGGTTATGACTTTTTTTAAGCCGAATAACAGAATTTTCACAAATGATCGAAAGGTTTGTCTTTCATTCTGTCTGTCTTTTTTTGTTTTAGCCACAAATGGTTGGTACAAAGATGTTTTGGGGGTTAATTGCGGGCCCCAACAAGTTCTTGTAGATCGAAGCTTATTATTTTGTTAGGAGTTACCGTTTTCGAGATACGGAGCCTACCATTGTCCGAAAGCGACCTTTTGTATGAAGACTATGCACTTTTTTAATAGGCAGCCTTTCAAAATACGTGATATCAGTATAAAAACCCCTTCGAGGTAAAGAGAACAGTGACGCAAAGCCTCTACTCATTTAAGAAGTGATATCCATTTTGCGAGTGATTTTTTGTGTCACTACGGCGAAAGGGAAGATAATAAATCTCTTAATTTTATTACATTTCCGCTATAGTGACACAAAGAAAATCACTCGCAAAATGGATATAACTTTTTTGTGAGTAGAATTCTTGCGTAACTCTTCTCTTTACCACAAATTTCTTTTTGAGTAGGAATGCAATTTTGGCAATCTTCTGCTGCAATAGAGTAGCAAATAATAACACAGCTAAAATCACTGAAACCGTTTCTTGGAAATTATATAACGAACCAACCAGCCAAACAAGTTCATCTCTTGAGACAGGGTGAACGTCCAACAGGACTGAAAAAATCCAATATTACCTACGCTGGTTCAATATACTTTCCTTTTTAAAACAGCTTAGTAACTTATCATCTACACAGTTTGTTGATCATACGCGATTCAATACGACATTTGACATTACACACTGTCATCTACGCCCGAAAAATATTACCTTAACTATCCAGGCACTGGGGCTGCTGTAAGGACGGTACCAGTCATGGAACAGTGTCAATAATTATTTAGCAATATTTCACTGCTACAAAGACCACTTGGTTCGCTCTATCCTCAGGCGAACTGCTCAGCATCAACAAACAAAAACATTCATTGTTTAAATATTCTGCAACGACTAGTTCCTATATTTATGTATTAGCCAAGCTCAGTTTTAAACTTAATGTCTCGTCTTCACATTTGCTTTGTGCTACAAAGGGCTTCAGCAAGATGTTTATTGTGCATCAACTTGTTGAATATTTCCTAAATTCTTTCCAGCTCTTTCTCAACCTGTAGCTGGGCCAAGAGAGTACCTGTTGGCACCTCCTTGCTAGCTCGATACTTATGTGGGTCTCCTCCATTATCTCTTTTCCCATGGAAACATCCGAAAACGGGAGACCAAGCAAATATACAACAGAAAATAGAAAGAGATGTAAGCAACAGAATAAATTAGTAGTCAAGACCCCAAAAGCCCGGCCTGAACTAGACTGTATGACCACTAAAACAAATTGTCACTCCTTAAGGACAAATGTAGAACACGGTACTAAATAATAAACACAATCACTACCGGCAGACGCCTGAAACCGTGATCCACAGAAACCGGAATACCGGGAGAAAAGAATAGTACATGTAATGAAAAATGAAAATCTCAGCCTCTGAGAAGAGATGGTACACATATATGAGCACAAAAATCCTCACACGTAAAAATAACAAAGTTAACCGGGAATATCGGCAAACCGCTAGAACAGAACCAGAATCATAGAACGCTGGTACACTTATATCACTACAAAAAGACAAAGAGAATACCGTCAAATAACTAGAATCTTAGAACGGTGATACACTTACATCACTTTATTACATATACAAGGAAAGACAAAATACAGCAGGCTGGTGTAAACAGGACTCTGGGTTTCACATTACCATCAAACAAACGGTAAATGTTCAATTATCCTGAAAGTTTCTATTGATAAAACGACCTCAAGGCATATGTTGTACCTGGTAAACCGTAAGACTTCAAATATGAAATGGCTTTTATTTTTTAAATTTTTGAAAATTAGTAAATATTTTCATTTGTTGTGAATTTTAAGAGATGAGCGCAATCGGACTTTATCTATTATATCCCCTTTCTTGTCAGTACCAGTTGCAATTTTTTTGTACGTCTAAAATATTAAAGGAGTTTTTTAAAAAATACGAAAGAAATTAAAATGTATCAATTTTCGAAATATTAAGACGTTATGCGCGATCCGAAGATGTTATGCCGTTTTATTTTTTTTTTAACATTCTTATCAATGCCAATCCCAATCTACCTTGCAATACAGCTTCCAAAGTAGGTATTTGTTTTTTTTAAACCACATAATTACGTCCTCCAAAAGAATTCCTTCTGATTTCTTTATAAAACAACTTTCAAAAGCAATGAACACTTAACAATTTGGTATATTTTACTTCTATATTTCACATTCCTTTTCTCACCGTACTGCACGAAACCTAGCAAAATGCGCTGATTTTAACTACTCCGTTTAAACGGCTTTTCAACGAGATAGTACCCAAAACAATATAACTTAATGCATTCAACGAATTACGTCGGAGCTTGATAGACACAAAGTTGTCTTCTAGGCCTTAGCAGACCTGGTCACAACGAAAGGAGCCAAAAGTAGGAATTACTCAACCATTATTAAATTCTAGTGAAAGCACGACTAGTTACATCAACGGAGTCTATCATCAGAAGCAATCGCTTTTAGGGTTACCGCTATTAGCAAATGGTGTTCCTGAAATAATCCCTTCAAGGATAATCCAAAGCAACGATCTCCAACAAAAGATGGCAGCACTACCTCCGTATATGTGTAATGTATTTTCACTCTTACACAAAATTTTATTACTGCACCTACAAATTAAAGCCTAGAAAGTTCAAACTTTCATGGAAGAAAGTTTATAACATTCTCAAGATCATCATCGATGCCGTTTTTTTTAATTTTCCTTTTTTTTTTTCATTGTTCAAAGGGTTTCATTGTTATAGGTTTCGATATTCACAACAACAATGAAACGATTTTAACAGTGAAGGAAAAGGAAAATAAAAAATCGCCAAATATCATGTTCTTGAATTGGATATGAACTTTATTCCCTGAAAGTTTGAACTCTCTAGGCTTGAATTTGTAGGAGCAGCATTGAAATTTCGTACATCAACAAGAATACATTAGACATATACGAAGCTAGTGATGCCATCTTTTGCTGGAAACAGTTGCTTTAGATTATCCTTAAACTCTTTTTCTACTGATGATAAAAAACAAAATTCTTTCATCAAAGACAAAACATCTAAGATGTTAAATATCGGATAAGAAATTTCGCGGAAATTGCTTCAATCAAATATACACTCCCGAGTTATGCGATCTAATATTTCTAAAGCGGTTTCATTATTTTACTTTCTACAAATATGCACTAACCATAGCTACTCAGAAAGTAACTTTAAAATGTCATTCATCGTATATATTGACATGGCATTATTATGTTTTTTGTTGTACGTACAATAGAGATATTCGAACGCACTCTTATTCGTAATTACACTAAAGTATCAGTGGATTGGTGAAATAATAGAATTCAAAAAATAACAAAATTAATTTACTCTTTATTTAATATTTGTTCTCCTCTCTTTCTACATTATTTGCACTTTTATTTTTTTATTTCATGATTTATACTAATAACATGATTTATCTTACACAGGTTATGTCACAAGATGAGGACGTCACCGAATCTGTTATTGAACCCCAAAATCTAGGATATAAATTTTCCATACTGAACTATGAAAACATCTACAAAAAATATGTGGATATAGTTCACAGGCTCAACACCGAAATTGAACAAAGGGATTTAGTTAACAAACTTGGAATCTTGGGTTTCCCTTTAAATGCTTTTATGGCGTCCTTGAACGTTCCGATAGAAATAGGATTAATACCACATTCGATGGCGGCGTTTAGGTGCGTTCATCAGAATATGTTTCCGGTTGTACGTAAATTGTTGACAATGGTAAGAGAATGGGTTGTGGGAGCTGTTGGAGGGCTTCCAGCTAGAATTCTAAATAGATATGGGCGATGAATAATTCGATACAACATCCACCCCAATTTGCCTTTTTATGTTTCAAAATTGCATTTCGTATTAATTATACTCAAAATACTCTGATATAGCTATGATATTTCTTAATGTATAAGTATGTGCTATTGTGTAATATAAAAGTGTTATATAGTTATGCGAGTTTAGAATGTCTGGAAATCACGTTAACTAGAAAATAGTCCTAAAAACTATTAAAACTAAAAAGCAGAGACGGTACAAGTTTTGTGGCACGGCCATAGACATGCAGACAATATTACTAGCATATTTCGAATATTTGCATCTTAGTTAGACATAAAAAAATTGAAACTTTGGAGATTACACTTGAAGAAGATCTAATGAATCCGCGGGTCATTAAACATAAGTCACTGGTAGGTGATTCTTAAATTTTAGAGCGATCTGAGACATTCATGAATTGAATTAGGTATTTCTGACTGAAATAGTTCCTGCATTGAAGCGGATGCAGGACAACAATATACGTTTAGATTATTGCATATTACAATCACATTTCCAAACTATTTATTCATGCATAACAATTTATATTATCCTCTAATTGTCAACACTATGGTTTGTCCACAGCAACACTTTTGCTATTGTGATAGTTACTATTTCTTCAGATATTGCAATAATGGAGAGTGATGTTGTAAAAACAATGTTATTTTAAATTATTAGGAAATTAAATGTCTTTGTTACTTGCATTTTGCTGTTTAAAATTCTACAAAACTTCCTGGAAGTCAACTTGCCACCTACGTGGAATACGTTAAAGTTTCTTTATTTAAAAAAAAACACCAGATGATAACACATTACAGGCCATAACAAAACTTCTGTTCAGCCATTTTGACAGAAACTCTGAAGCAGTATTGAGGGAAGTTTTATTCACAGAATTCCTTTAAAATTTCCATGCGTTCTTTGAGCGCCTGAAACTACGTTGACTTAAGTAAATTTTACAAAACATAATTTTAAATTTTTTTACTGTGCTTTTAACTAGAAGTAGAGATAATAAAAAGTTCATAACGAAAGTATGTGGTGAGACTATGACAGGCTTCTTGTAAGCTTTGTGAATTTGTGAATATGCCATCTCCATGTATGTCACATCCATGGCACAATCTAAACGGATGTGGAAGGTATTTCATAAAAATTGACAGATTCTGTGTTTTATTGATTTTAAATAAATATTATGAAATTTCGAGTGTGTACTAAATGCTTAGCCATTAATTTCAAAGTACGAATTGTGATGCGTAAATATAGATTTGAAAATGTAATCTTTTTAAGAAATATTATAGTAAATGAAGTATGTACCAGTACAAGAATGAATTTATCAACAATAAATTTGCTTTCTCCAGTTAAGATTTGATGTTTAATTCGTATACTACATTCAATTACCACAGTATAAACCCATAAATAAAGAAAATAAAACAAAATATAAGGTTGGAGGCGGCAATTTTGTCATGTTTGTAAATATGCCATCCAACCCTATTCTTATTGTTGTGACAAACATCGCTTAAGAAATAATTTTCATATACTCCAACAATTCATGACAATACGCATGCGTGTTGTAGTCAGTGGTAAAGAAAAACTCAAGGTTCGTCTAATTTTTGCTGCCGTAACTGAATGTGTATTTTATTCATAATTTGATACATATCACACGCAGTTCAGAGGAATGTTGAAGGTACTGTGGATTATACACAGAAGGTACTTTCTGTGTGAGTTATCTGTGATAGTGGTGATTGATAGGTGTTTTAAAGGTGTAAGTGCGTACAATATTGCCATGCGAAACAAAGGATCTTTTTTATTAAAGATAATTTATAACTGTTTAGGAGCGTTATTGTATATTACTTTGAATCCAAATAGTATTAAGACCTATTTAAACAATACGATATTCAATTTTTTAAGAAAAATTTTATTCATTTTAATGGTTTCTGCCAATTAATGCAAGCGAAGATTGATATACAACATAAATATGCCAATAATAAGTGCTTAAATAGTTGTTTCTATTATAATTTATGTTAAGGTAACAAACATGGGGTGTAACACACAACATATTCCTATTTTATATATGTAAACGATTTCGAAAACAGACTGGCAAAATTGCGTGCATAATGTGTGCAATTTCGGCTTTTGCAAGGATTTGGTTTTGTTCCGCCGGCTGATAATTGTGTTCAACTCTTGATATTGTTTTCGATAAACGAAATATCACCCTGTCTCATAATTATGTGCGCCATGTTTTTGCAACGAACTCTCGCCAATTCGCTTAGCTTGGCAAAATTGCCGCTTCCTAAATTTTTCAGTTTTTACTCTTTTTTTCAGTAAGAAACTTCTGATTTAATGTTGTAAAAAATGCTATAGATTAAGTATTTAAAAGTCAATTCTCAGTCAACATACACGAAATATAAGATGGAAAAGCACTCTCATAAAATGAAATGGTACTTTCCAACTTAGAATGTAAAAAAAATACTAACAAATGTGTTCCCTTAATAGTGCTACAAAAGTACTCAAAATTGCAAAACAAGTGCCCTCGATTTTAATGTGTTCCAAAACTGTGTTTTGGAAACTAGTTGTGACTATTTTCAGGACAGTTTATTCACTTTCAAGTATTTTGGAACACTTTAAGAGCACTTTCTTACACACGTTTTTCGTAAATTTAGACCCCTTCCCTCTTAGTAAGAAACATTAAATAAATGCCCTATTCTAAAACATAGACCTCCGGCAAAAATATATAAACCTTGCTTTCGGATGCTGACAATATTTGAACAAAACCTGACACAAAATATGTACATTATTCAATTACATATTTAATTGTGACGCAGAGTATCTAAATCCGTTATTTTTTTCCATAATTATCGAATTTTGAGAGTACGCAGTGCAGTTAAATATGTATTTAAAGCATGTACATATTTTCAGGTCAAGAGTTGTTCAAATATTACTTTAGTATTTGAGAGGAGAGGAATTTAGGTATGCTTTTGTGCTGGACTTCTAGTTAGGGGTAGTGCATCAATTTAATGTTGCTTACTAAGGAGGCAGGGAGTCTAAATTGCACAAATGTGCTGACGTAATATCTGAATGACTCCTAATATATTTAGCAAAGGCGAGCAGTATAAAAATTCGTTATATCCAACTTTTTTCTAAATATTTTTTTCATCCAAAAATAAAACTCTTTTTATCTATGGCTAAGAGATTTCGAACTAAAACTTAATTTATCCGTGTTAAAACGGCTCAAAAACTTATTTTCTCTTGTAAAAGTTTCCTAAAATGGATATAACTGGTTTTCATATCAAACGCCTGAATTTTAACTTTAACCGGAAATGTTACGCAGACAGTAAGTATATACATCCGGTATGACTGATAAAATATATACTAAAAAAAAGCCGACACTCACCATATGCTGGGTATAAGGAAAACACGCTGCGGTGTATTTTTTTGATCTGCAATTTGCGAGTCTTGGCTCTGCTCTGAGCTGAACATTTCGACTGGATTCTTTCAGAATTTTCCTGTCCCAGACAAATGTCGGGATGCTATCTTTAGGCATGTGCGAACTAATTCCCTTTCACGGTCGTGTGTTTCCTTCGAGGATAGTCATAGGCAGTTAGTCTATAAACAAAACATGAGAATACCTGCAAAAAATAATTATTATCTACATCAAAAATACATTTTGATTTGCCTACACTCCAAATTACTAACATTTTCTTTGTTAACGTTTTAAAAGTTTGGAAAAAATAATTTGGTTGCCTTGTGAAGTATATTAAAACAATAATAATAATAATAATAATAATAATAATGGCCACTAAGTTTTTCTTTTTAAATTTAATGTTATACTTTCCATCATTAAAAAATGAACAAAATCAACAGCCCAGAAATAAAGTACTGTAAAGTCAGAAATAGTCAGAAAAAAAATTGAATTCACTAAAATTGCAAATGTTTGTTTGTCTATTTAGTTTATGTGTTTTACATGTAAAATGATACTGTGGAAGTTATTCTTCTGATAAATCACACTCACACACGACAACACAAGCACCATATGTATTTTCTTGAAATGCAGAGCGTTGTTATCTCGTATGTTTAAGGCCAGGTAGAAATAGGGCGCCTGACCAGCTGCAGGGTCCGTAATTGCCCGGAGGTTCGACATATCCTAGAATAATATCATAAAATTTATACATCACACGAAATTGTACTTTCTCTGAGGAAATTACAAATGAAAAAGCATATATCGAACGCAGGTAGGATCTGTAGTTACTAGAAAAGAAATTCTGTAACAAAAATATTACGCCTCTTATTCGTATCTAGTAATATACAAAGATGGCCATTACAAATGCAACATCAAGTAGATATCGGATTAATGCAAAATGTTTAGAGCGTGAAAAGATCAACAACTCATTAGCACGACAGCTGCGTGACCGATCAGGGGCGCCGGGTATGCCATATAGGAACAGCAGTCGGAGGCAGGCCAGAGAACCACAGTGCAGTGGTAGACAACTGTTGGTGTCACGTGAGTGTGTGTATGTGTTTGAAAGGGGACTCCTTTCGAACACTGTAACTCTGCAAGCAGGTTTCCATCTTAGATCGGCGAAGAACTGTAGCATATCGAGAGTGAGGATTATTCTTCCTCAATATTGGTGCCCGTATTGGACGAACTGTGTTCATATTGTAAGCGCAAATGGACTCGATGGGTCCACGAAGATACTACGCAACAATGTGCCGGATCCCAACAACTGCGCATCGTGGGTCGCGAAGACACACGGCTTGTCTGTACGGCTCTGGTGGATCGATCAAGAAAACTGGCGCACGCACTAGCGGATACTGCACAGTGTTCGCAGAAACAGTTGTACATTGTTTGGAAGAGCAGGTCAAATTTGCATGGTGCCTATTGCTGCGGCTTCCGCTGAGTCCAGCATAGCAAGAAAGAATGCATTGGTGTTGCGAACTTCGCGCATGGAGAGCCAAGTGGCAGGACCGCATCGATTCAGTCGAATCCCGCTTCTGTCTGCACCATAATGATGGCCGCATCCGTACCTGGCGGTACAGTGGCTCTATGCTAGGCTACGTTCGTGTTTTTGCATCTCCACGTCGCGTCCGTCCGGAACCGGATGTTATGGTTTAGAGTGCTATTGCATTCCGTGTCCGTTCGTGTCTCCTACGCATTGAGTAACACGATTGTGACCAGTCAACAGTACATTGATAATGTGTTGGATCCGGTTGTTATCACTTTAGTGACGGAACTGCCAGAAACTATGTTGCCTTTTAATATCTTTTTTTTTTTATTTCAAATCAAAAGAAATGAAATAACTCTAATTGTTTTACAAATATTATTAGAAATATTAGCAGTAATAGCAAAAACAATATTAAGAAGAAGAAGGAAGAGGAGGAGAAAAGTAGTAAAATTCTAGAACACTTAATACTTAACATCTAAAAGAGGAGACAATTTGTTATTAAATTTACAACAACGCAGTAAACTCTAGTAAATTACGTATGCAAAGTGTTACAAAATAGCACCAACAAAATTACCTCACGAAGTTCCTGATATGAAAAAAAATAAAAAATAATAGACCATCGATGGTGCAAAAATGCTTAGTTTCCGCGCTATAGGCTGCCAAAACCGTAGGAAGCTGAACAAGTCGAGCTTAAAATTTCTAATATCATGGACAGTAACTGATGGGACATTGTACTCAAAATGACTTCAAACCTGCTTCATCCAAAAATGATTATTCCAAAACTGTACAATGGGTGTGCAAGAGATTCTTTAGAAGAAGTAAGGGGATTTCTAGAAATTCTCTAAAGTAAATGTGGTTGCAAATCAGCGTGAATGGACTACTTTCCATTAAGTAACAATAAAAAATTTGCGGCAAGTCGATATTTCAAAGAGATTTCCGTTCCGGAAAGATTTTTTATACTATGCTAGGATAACAAACTGGAGTAAATTACATATATTTCAATGATTTGAATATGAGTATTTGCATAGAGGAGGTTTGAGGTCGCTGAGGGTAACATGCTCTACAAATAATGATATTGGAAATATCAAGCTCTAGAATTCATTTTCCAACACATTCGGTAGTCTATAGTGTCTGAATGTAGCATTTGTGCACCATTCATGTCCCATACTTTTCTTCTTATTTTGGTGGCAGGAATCCCCTCGGGTTATTTTGTCGGTGCTATTTTGCAATACCCTGTAACATTTCAATCATCCTAAAGTAACAATAGCAGGAGTAAATTAAATCTAATTTTCTCGCAGCATAGTTTCAAAACATTCCACGCATTTTTCAATTACGCGAAATAATCATAAATGTATATTACTCGAAACACAATTGTTAAAGGTGTATTGTCGTCAGATATGTCAGAGTGCTAACGTAATGCATCGATAAATTCTACAGATTCTAGTACGTCAAAAATAAGGGGGGAAACCTTAGTCAACGGGGTAGAAATTTTCCTGTTTTTCGAAGCTACAGATTTTGAAAGCGTGGGAAAACGAAAGCTAGCTTCATTTATATCTTGAACGTTGTTAATGATATTTAGGGACCCAAGGATGTTCGGGAAGTACGCGGCCACGGAATAATGTTAATGTGCCACCTCGGCATTAGTCTGGTGTGACTGAGAGAAAAACCCTGGGAAACCCTCAATCAGGATTGTTGGCTGCTGGGATGAAATCCAGGAAGTCCTAAATGCTAAGTAACGCCCTACCACTGACCTGCGGCTGCTCAGTATTAGAGCTTCAAATTTTAACTAGCATCCATTATTATATCTTCAAATGCGTTAAACTTGATGACGTCTTTGAGGATGCGATCACGCAATACTATCGTTGGGCATTGAAAATATGGACACCCATGCTTTCGGCAGTCTGTAGCTTCGAAACGCGGCGGAATTCCCACTCCGGTGACTAAAACGACATTCCATTTTTTTTTCTTGCACTACCATCCCTCGATATTTGGTGGTGCTTTACGTTAGCACACTATAGGGCCATATACCGAATAAAAGTTCCCAAAGAAACGTTCAAATATTACGTTTTTCTTTAGATAGTTCAACATTTTGTATGTGCTAGAAAGATGTAGAAATACTCACCGAATCAACATATTCTTCTATTGAGATGTACTCAACAAGAAACAACGCCAGTGTCTTTACTGACTTTTTCATGATGGAATTAGCTTCGGTATCCACCAGTAGCCTTTTCATACATCAACTAAAATAAAAATAATAATATAATGTATGGACCTTGAAAGTTTTAGAGGGCTTACCAGATAAATTGCATCTCTTTCTTAGTTTTATTTATTTATTTATTTATTTATTTATTTATTTATTTATTGTCATGTTGACTGTGCTCAATATTTTCGAATCCAAATTTTTAAGAACCTCTACTCTCCTCCCAACATTCATAATAATCTAAATGTAATAGACTACAATCCAAAGTTTTACAAGTAATTTATTTTTATTGTTACTGTAATTTGCCTACATTGTTTATGCTTGTCATCAGAGCTGATGATTCTGATGCTTCACGTTTATTGCAAATCAAGTCAGCTGAAAATGTAAAAAAAAAGAGAGGAGGAGGGAAGGTGCTACAAAGTTTTCCTGGCCAATTAGTTGAAGAAATAGCTCGGGAATCGCATACTATTATATTTCCGACGTGAGTGAATGGTTTATAATATCCTAAACGAGCTAGTGAGCTCCTAAGGACGAGACCCAGAGTTTTCGCTTGTGTTCCGAACCACTCCGTTCAATAGACTACGGCGGGAATTGAACCCGTGACCACCCGCACAGAAAGCAGGAGTGCTACCCTCTCGGCCATAAGATATAACCATTCAAAAATCGTTAAAATACATTTGTTTCTCATTTTTAAACTCCAATACGCAGTTTTTTTTCTGACAAACCCTCTTGAATTGAATCATTGATTCAGCAGTAAAATGTAAATTCGTTTTAAAATAATAGTAAGTTATAGCAAAATTATTTGTATTCAGAAAATTAAAGAAGACAACCCAGAAATTACATTCATAACAGTTATATATTTTGAATTGCCTATTTTTTTTTAGTTGCTCTCAGATACTTCCTAGGGAGGGGAAATCAGATCTGGAGCTTTTAGTGAAAAATGTTAACCATTCAGAATAATGAAATACGTGTTTCAGCTGTTTCTCATATTGGTATTTGTTCCGAAAATAGAGCGGTAATAGACTTAATGGACACTCTTAATAATAAATACTTGATAATGACCCGATTAACTCAGTATACCATACGAAAATCCACGGTAAAATACTAAATGACGTTCCTTGTATACAGCACATAAATATACAGCATAATGATCCCTTGATTAAAATTTTATCGAAACACACGAACGCAAACGATAGCTTTTTGAGGGGTGGGATGCAGTGGATTGCCATCTTTCTTGTTTAAAGAAAGGAATTAACAATCCCTCTAGTTGGATGAAAGGAAATAAATCATTCCATATCCGCTATACCCCAAATGGAGGCTTCAAAGGTCAAATTAAATTCGTAGATAATGTGAAGCTTTTAAGTTCATATTATTGTCTGCCTGTTTGTTCTCCCAGTACGAAGGTAACAGTGGCACCCAGCTGTGCAGTCTGACACACACACACACGCGTACACCATTCAGTTGACCAATGATTAGAGCGTAATAGTTTTTATTTTTCCCCTAAACTTGCACATTATCTTCTTGTAATGGGAAAACTTCGTACACAAAAAAAGACTCCTAACTCAGCAAAACACTCAGTTTATACTTAGATAACAAATGGTGACTATATAAACTTATTTTCTTTCAGAACTCCATAAGTTTTACCAATAAATAAATGATGAATATTTTTTTTCGCTTTTTGGAGTCCCAGGCTTGTGCCACTTGGACTTTAGGTTTCTTTCTTGGTTCTTCCGTTTCCTCCTACTTTCTTCATTCCACAATTTCTCCCGCTATTAACTTCCTAATCGAGGTTATTTCGTTCCGAATTTAATTTATTTATGGCAGTTAGATATCTTTGGCTCAGGGCGGGATAGATTAGGTAGAGGATCTGGAAAGTATGGGCTAGGGCCTTACTTAAGATGCCCTATCGGCATTCGCCTGGTGAAATTGAGGGGAACTCTTGAAAACCTCAGTCAGGATATTCCGCAGCGAGATTCCAAACCGCGTCCCTACCCACTGCTGATAAAAGTCCGCAACGTTACCGCCTGGACCACGAGATTTGAGTATTGATCCTCGGTGTCGGCATCCTTAGATACTGGGGACAAAGAACATTCTTTTATTAATTTCTTGCGTTTGAATAGTGTTCCTTTCAGGCGTGACCAGGAACCGAGATGTTACGCAAGACAACGAAAATTATGACGCCGAAATTTCCAATTAATCATGTTTCGCAGACCGGGTCAATGTGGTCATTCAAATCAAGGTTAGAACCAGGTCACCTATGTTCGGGTGAGGCCGAGTCACTGGGTCACTAAGAGTAACTCGGTTTCAACTCTGCTACCGACTGAGCTACGGTCGCTCGGAAGGGAATACCTTGATTTGGGAGGCCGGTTTCGATCTTGTATGGTTAAACCATTATTTGAATGTAGTTTTGCACTATATCTGTACGGCATGTTAACGCCTAAACGAAAGCATTTGAAGAGAAAGACACCTGAGATTGGCTCACATACCTAAATTTACTTTATCGCTTTGAATTTGGTGACGCAACAATCTTTCCACATGGTATCTAAATCCAAATCTATGATCAGTTTCTTTTTATAAGCTGTTGTTTAAGCGCTAGCGTGCAACAAAATCTGAGTGCACAGATTGCAAAAGTAACATGTTCTCTTGCCAGATTGAAAGTAGCAAACTAAACCAAGGAATCTATACCCAAATCTGAAGTATGTTTCTCTCCTGCTCTCGTATAGGTGGCAGTGTGAGTTAGAGTCTGAGTGCATGTAGTGCAAAAATTCAATAAAATATTATACCCTTACAAAACTGAAAACCGTTTCATAAATCAACGTATATGAAACCAAATATCAAATATTTTATTCGAGCTCCGACCCTTTTTCTTGAAGTAGATAGTGAATTTTAATTCACCCTGAATAATAGAGGAAATTAGTATCATAGTGTTTTCTATGGCTGAGAGGTAACGCTCGCTTTCTTGCAATCACGGAAATCTGGGCTCGATTATTAACGGAAACACTAGTGGAAAACACTAGCCCACAATAAGCTGTAGGTCCCGTCCTTACAACGTCATCTTCATGCGATGGAAGGCAATAGCAGACCACCATCCCCTGTTGTTTTCCTGCGAACTTCCGGTCAGGACCTGCCTTCGGCAAAAACACCTATCAATATAAGAGTATCATATATTAAAATCTTACGAACAAGAAGAACTTATTAAAACAAGCAAAAGAAGATCGAGAATTGCTGAGTCATCCAGACGACTTTGAAGACTAAAAGTAAAGATTTCCTGTTAAAATTGTAGTTACACTAAGGTGGATACTGTAAGATAATTTATTTTGTCTAGATCAGAGATCTTCAATTACTGTATTTTTTCCTGGGGTCCGGATTGATAGTAATATCGCAATAAAAAGGCCTATTGCAGCCGAAAATAGTAATGTAAGGCAGTACGGTTAGGACCTATTGGCAGTGTATTCGGGATCCCAATGTAGACTGTCATCCCTCCAAGTTCTCTAGTACACCCCAACTTTTTTTTTGTTCACAATCATTAGATACACTGCAAAACATTACTTACACCCTCAATCGTAATTTTACACATCCCCAAACTGAAAATCCAAACAGAATTACTACCTATTGGTTATAGAGTTCACAACTGGCCCGCTTTGGTTGGGATTAACCAGAGAAACTACGTCTTGTCCCGGAAAAATTATTGTTCACCGGGATAGTTAAAATCCCGGAATTCAATCTACCCTTTCTTGAATAATGAATATAGGGTATGTTGTTCACAAAAAAAAGATAGTTTGCAACTATCGCAATTGGAATGTTTGGCACAGTTTGTTCAAACGAAAAAACACTTAATCCTGTAAACATAACAACTGTTCTACGAATACATAAAGAACAGGTCGGATTTATTAAAGAAGACAAAGTCTCAGGAGAAACACATTTAAAAATTCAGTTGAGTTCACGACGGTAGGTCTTCCCAGCGGCAGTGGTTGTCAGAAAAATAATGGATGTTCCTGTCTTTTCCGTGCTTTTTCATAGAGGTTTTTCTTTGCATTAAAAATACTTTTAAATAATTCATTAAAAAAATCATTCTAACAAATATTTCACTTGATTTGATATTTTTTGGATCGGTACTTACAATTAAAGGGCCAAAATTTTGTTACCGGTAATATTTCTCCCTCCCAGGGTTATCAAAAATGACCCTGAACATTCTTTGTTTGAGTGGAATATGACATAGCTGCAACTAGTTTTTTTTCCTGTTGTTGTTATGTTAATGATACGTTTGGGAATTTCACTTTTTCTTAAAAGTATGTGTCTATGCCAGGCACGTATCCAGAAGTTGGATCCAAGATGTGCCTGGGAATCAAATATATATAATTACTCCTGAAGCTATACTATTTTTCCATAAAACTGGGTTTGCAGGGGGGGGGTCCGGACCCACACCTTGAATACGTCCCTGGTCTATGTAGTTACATAGAAATGGAAGTCACAAAACCGGAAGTTATAAAATATAATAATAGAGCAATAGTAATAAAAATAATTATGTAATGATTATAATTCTAGCTTTATAATTTTAGTCCTACGATTTTTTTGTTTTATTTATTTATTTTACAAATTTCTCTGATACAAATTGTGTATCCGTTGCTTCTTAAATCGCGCCCAGATAAATGAGCATGCACAGGCTCGTCATTAAATATTTTTCACGGAATGAGTCAACCCATGGTTGGAAATCCTAATTGGTTATTCCTTATGATTGTTTGAAATAGCTAAAATAATAATAAACACGTATATTAGGATGAATTCATACCACAAGTTTTATGTTTTACCCACTTGATTGTGAGACAACTTGGTTATTTAATATCAAATATATTCAAAATATGAAGTAGCCTATCGCAAACTATGGTTATAAATAGATTTCAAAAGTAGGTCGATCGATGTAGTACATATAGAATTTTGATACAATTCATGTAGTAACATGCAACGGAATCTAAATTATAAACTACTAACCTGAAGTGGATAACGAGAAAGGGCCAATGTGGGTGTCACTTGTTTCTTTTGTCTACCTAGGAGACAGCACATTGTATGGATAGAGTGGCTGCATATCACCCAACCGTTGACACTAAGTTATTCCTGGATTTCCTTCGCCATTTTCTTCACTGTAAATATACGTCAAGAGCATTTCCTATACACGATCGCATTAAAATTTCACAATATGTTACAATATTATGCATTAAAGAATTCTATACATAGTAGGAAACTTTCAACTTACCTTATATACTTAATTCGACGCAAAGTTCCTCAACCACGAACAAAAATGTTTCCTTCCATTCCACTCCACTATCCTTAAGATGGCCCTCTGCGTTGATATTCTCTTCGCTTTTTCTTTATTTTGCTGAACACAACCGCCGTAAGAGGGCATAGTGATATTAGAGAACAGCGCTTGCAGATTTGATGTTGTCAGGTTCAAATTAGAAAATATTTTCTTTAAAAAAAAGGAGATAATAGCATATTCTTTCTAAGGCAGTGTTGGTATGAAATAATAAAGTAAGGGCTCCTTTCTTTTGAAGCTTGCGATTATTGTGAGTAGAAAATTTAAACATGTGCACCCGTATTCAGAGACGTTTTTTGGAGTGACTAACAGCTGACAAGTCGAAGCCGTATTCAGAATGTTTTGTGCGCTAGTAGCGCCAAAAGTTAGTTACGTACTACTCGCGTTCTTAAACAAGGGGGAGGCCTAGTTTTGCGTTGTAGGTACTAGTGAGCTACTCGGAACTTTTGGCGATAGTAAAAAAGGAAAGAAAGATAAATATTCATGATTACTTGACGAAAAAATGAATATCTTCTCCTGCACAACACATTTCAATAAATTAAAACACTAAAACCATCTTTTTAACGACAAAAATGACTCGAATACATGGAACGCATGTTCATTTTGTAATGCTACTAAACTGACCTGGTTTTAGCACCGTATTCCACCAGACGCAAACAACTGAAAACTCCCCATAGTAATCTTACGGGAAATTGGATGCAGCATAAATGAATATATTTCAAATTCTAAGCGTATGATTTTTTTCTTTCAATTCTTTGTGAAATACAATCTCTAATCCCCTCTTTCTAGACAACCTGTCATCATCTGCTCCCAAGTACAGCTATGGACATAAAGATTGTCGCATGTCTATAGCTGAGATTTCTTCTCTCAAAAATAAATATATTGAAGCGTCGTATAAATTAACTCATTTGCAATGATAAGCAGAATTGCGTTATGTATTTGTGTGAAAAATATTATCCTTATATATAGCCAAACAAGGGTAATATACAATAAAATTAATTTTGTGTCAAGAAAATTGTAAGTTCAAAAACCCCAGCAAGTTGTAAAGTTCCCTTATTTTTCCCCAGCAAGGGGATTATTTTGTAACCCAAGGGGAATTTTTAATTCTAGGCTTTGCTAACAAACTAAATACTTGATTAATTTAATGAAGACATAATTATTTACGACGCAGATGAAGATCAATTGTTTTAAAAATAAATTACCATATTTCTTTAAATAATGTAACTCAATTTCCGTTCCGTAAACCCAAATTGTTATAAATAAATGTCAAATGAGATACTTTTTCAAGAAGTTAGAAAACATCTAATTTACTAATGACAATCACTGCCCTCTATTAGTAATTGAATGAACTACATGATTTGTCTAGTTATTTCTACCGGTATTTCAAATTGAAGTGTGTAATCAGGGCATATATTAACAAATTGTTTTAATTTTAAATAACTTATAATAAAAAACAGTATATATTTTATCTTGTCAGATTTGCGAAAACCGTTTTTAAAACCTTGGGTTAAAAGAGAGAGTCTTCTTGGAACGTAATAAAATAAAACTGTAATTTCATATACATTTGTAGAATGCAGGGTGATGGCAACCTAGCCTATTAGTTTAGGGCAACGGTTCACAAACATTTCACATGTTGAGAAATGTGTCCGTGTAGATGCATTTTCGAACGACTTAAGCCAGGGATTATTTAGGGGTGGAGGGTGGTTCCGGACTCCCTCCCCCGAAATTCGGATATTTTTAGTAATATTAGTATATTTTTGGGCAAAATTATATGCATTTTACGTAAATTTCACACACATACAGACCTCGGGTCCTTATTGTGAAGGCGTTGGTTCTGCGTGATACCATCTTCTAGATATGTGCCTGTCTTAAGCAAGCGATTTTCAATGGCAGGTTCGCGAAAATATTTTACCAGTTCCAGACAAAGAGCTTTTATTTATCTATTTTGCTGAATCTGGAAACATATTTTGCATTTTCTTTCAGGAACAAATACGTAGTTTAAAAAGATATAATGCCAACGGTCGAACTCCAAATAAACTGTAAACCTACTATCAGTTCCCAACTATTGCAGAGCTAAATAGATCAGTGGCGGCGTAAGTTAATCTGAAGCCGGGAGTAAGTCAACTTGATTGATGCCCGTTCACGATAACAATCGTGAACTCATTGTCCTACTGTTGGCCGAAAATCTAATTTTCCGTTATTTGGAGCCCCTCGGGAAAGCTCAGTTGCCAAGGCAGATATTTTTTCGCTCACTCACCCTAACCTATACGTAAACATGGCTTCTTAGAATCTGAAGAGTCATGCTTATCAAGCGAATAAAGAGTTCTGAGACGGCATTGCTGTTACGTTACCGACCACCATTGATGTGCTTCATTGATTAAGCGATTCACTTGTGTCGGTGACCGGCAGGAGCACCACTAGCCCCTCTCACGCCACCACTGCCAGAGATATCTAGTTACCTCCGTAACTCGAAAATTTTCCGTAATGACAACAAATGTGACGTGCCTACAAAGTTATCGTAACGATAAACATATGGTGACAAGCAAGCAGCGTTGCTAGTGGGTATTGATTTCCAAAAATTCTGCATTTGCGAATTGCTCAATTATTGTCAGTAAATATTTATTAGACATAGAACTAGCTATTTTTTGTAACATTACTAGTGTGTAGGAAATTATTATTATTATTACTTGCATGTTGTGTAAACATAAATACATGGTTTTCCATTGGTAAACTAAATGAATTAGTGCCAACAAAGGAACCTAGAAGTACTCTTCAAATTCATCAAGAACGGAAGCATGTATAACCAGGAGCAAGTTGCGACTATACAGAGTATCGTGCGGTTTGCGATCCCTGGAATGTGAATCGTGCGCTTCACTATCAATCTAGCTATTATAGAGTCAGCGATATCTTAACCAGTTAAGTTCATTAACGATATTACATCTTAACTGTGTATTCAACAAAATCGCTCTGTCTCTTGGTAGTCTGAGGTCCCTCAAAGCTAACCTAAGATAACAGTCTCCATTCTGACAAACAGCTTTCAAAAATTCGCTGACAAGAAGCAATAGAATCTCATGTAGAAGGAACAATTAACGCACAAAACACTAAATAAGGAGAACAATCACGGAAAGAAGGAAAAACGGGAAAATATTACATGATTTTAAATATCCCGCTTTCTCTCTCTGCCGCCTGCTCGGATCAGTGCGTGAATTTATATTACCTTCTGTGTGAAGTTGGTTTACTACATCAATATGTATGTGAAAGTGAAAAGGATTTCTAATATTTCCCAAATTAAATTAGGAGTCGCCGTAGCTCAGCGCGTTTGACTGCGAATTGAGGGGGTCTGCGTTCAAATCTCGGCCAGGACGCTAAAGGCTTTTCTCGCACGTATCCACCTCTGAAAGTGACTGCCAAAGTGTTTTTGTTATTTCTGGGCACCTTGGGTGGTAATGTCCCTTGTGAGTGAATAGTAATGCTCACTGCCTTGTAATCAAGGGGCCCGGGTTGATTCCGGGTAGGGGCATAAATTGTTCGGAACCACGTTGCGTCATCTTTCCTTTCGCCGTCTTTCGTACGTCATCTTTTTCTATGGAAGTCAATGGAAAAACCAATATTGGTTGCCAATACCGATTGTTACTGTCACTTGTTAATGGGACTTAGTCTAGTGAGTAATTATTCAACAAATCAAATCAATTAGACTAAGCACCCCGTCTTACTTCATGCCGTGGATCGAGAATATTCGGAGCCCTACCTTCACATGTCCCATGTGCCTTTAACCACGCGTACGCATCGGACAGGGGATACCTTTGCCTTTAGCCACAATGTCTCTTAAATTCTAGTGGCTAGCTCCTAAAATGAAACTATTAACCTAACCTAATTTGACCCAACCAGAAATATGCAACAAGTTTCTTCCATATATTTAAAAATAACAAATTATCAATCTAGTTATTCGTGATACTAGGTTCAACATTGGCATTTCCCTTTGCATCAGTATTCCGGGTCGCAAAACGCACGCTCACCTGTATTTTCGCCGAAAATGCACGGTCGCAAAACACACGCCACCTTTCCTAGTCGGATGGCCCTAATTTGATGCTCGACAACTACACATACATTTCCATATTTTTAAAGAACTTTACATTTTCTTTCTTTCTGCTTAAAAATCTCCCTTGTTATTTATTAAATATTTAGACATTTTACTAACTCATTGACGTAGGTCGGAAAAGCCAGTGTTATTTTCATTATACGTAATTTCAAAATTTTATGCACTTTACAGAAATATGTTTAATATTTTTATTATCAAAATTATTTATTATCGCATTGATTTCCTTTCAACATCTGTTAGCGTTGCGCTGCCATCTCTTAGTGTTCTGCCGAACTACGTGATTGATTTCTAAGGCTGAGACGCTTACATAAGAAAGTATATACAAAATAGTACAATGTAGGCAACGCAAACTTTATCTCTTAATAATGGCGTCAATTAGATGTTCCTGACAGAAATAATGCAATAAGTCAATTTATCATGTTGGTTTAAATTGATAAGTTTTTCTAGTTAAACATTTTAAAATATTTTTTTTTCTTTTCAAAATCTTCTTTCATTAGAAAGAAAAGAAAACTTGTTGAATGTTGTGTTCTATGGCTTTTAAAATCAACCTTCATGGCGAATTTCAGCTTTTTTTTAGCTCAATGAAGAGTGTATTTTTGATACCTAAGTTTTGACGTTGACGTACACAACTTATTAATTAATTTTTAAAAAATCCAGTCTATCCAAGGATAGTCATGCCAAATTTCAGCCCACCAGTCCAGCCTAAAGCAGTACGTGAAAATCGAATTTACCGTTCCTACGTAATGCTCGAATATGTCTGTGCAATGATTGAGTCTCTTTACCAACAAAAAGATAAATATTTTAACATTAAAATATGGTTAAAGCCTTGAAGATACTTTTCTACATGAATATATGTTTCATCGTTATGCTCGAATATGCATTTAAATATTCAGTCGCGCTTCAAGGAAACAGTATATAGTTTAACATTTTAATATTGTTTAAGCAGAAGGTGCGGCTAAAATGTGGCCGTTTCTACATAATGCGTGAACATGTTTTTCTTAAAGAAACCTTACCAAGGATACTATAATCACACTGCATTTCTATTAAAAGATTATTGAATTGTTGATCTAGTATGTCTTTATCAGATTAAAAAGCCAGTCCAGTGGTTGAGGCAATAATGTTGCGGATTTCGGATCGGCAATGGGTAGGCATGTGGGTTCGAACTCCGCCCCGAGCATCCTTACTGAGGTTCTACACAAGTTTCCTTAGTTTCACATGGCAAATGCCGTGATGGCACTTTAAATAAAGCACTGTGCAATACTTCCTTATCTTCTACCTACCCTAATCCTGGCCTGGCCAAAGATGTCAAAATGACATAAATAAATTGTTTAAAAAATCCATTTCGGTAGGCCTACAGGCTGAGGTAGATATCGAAGTTTTTTTTTCAAATCTACCTAAAAGAAAAATCAAATTGAAAATACAGGGATATTTACTTAATTCTGAAAAGGATTGATTAAAATTGTACACGTGTAGTATCGCAAAATTTCGGCAACTTTGTTTCTACAAACGTATCGAATACTGATTTCAATGAATGTCAATCGTACACATTTCATTGAACTACTTAAAGAGCATGTAAATTAACTAGTGCCATCTTTCAATAAATGAGTAAACTACATGCTAATTTCAGCTAAATTACTAATGTCTCTATTTTGCTGCCACCTATTATTAAATAAGTAAACTACATAATTTGTGACATTTTGTGATTTCAAATTTAAGTATATTGCAATAAGCAAGTGGTTCATAAATTATTTTGACTATAGATACCTCTAAACATAAAAGTTATTAGTCATCCATTATCTATGAAAAATAAAGAATTACTCATGGTTAATTTTAGAAAGCTTAACAGATATCTTAATTTCTCTCATTTCGAAAGTGGTGCAGAAAACGAAACGTTATACGCGATTGGATAATTAGAGTAGTGGTAACGAGCTAGACAGTAATGCGGTAGGTCGCTAGATCGATCCCATCCAGATTATGTTTTCTTTTTAAGCTTTTATTATTCGTCTATTTTTTATCTATTTATCAGATTAAACAACAGGGATACGGATAAGTTTATTTAGCCCTGAAAAGGGCTGATTATAAGTAAATTTAGTAACGCGACCAGTTACCACGTGCTTCAATTACACCACGAAGCCTTTGCTCCATACTGTTGACAAGATCTCTTTCTGCTACCTCTTATCACGCTTCGAGGACTAAATTCCAGAGAGCATTTTGAGTTGTTGGAGGAGGATGAGGCCAACTTTGCCTCAGTGCTCGCTTGACTTCAGACCACACATGTTCGATCACATTCAGATCGGCTGCGTGAGCAAGCCAATCTAAAACGTGAACGTCATGTTGTTCTCTAAGCCAGCGTAGTACTGGTTTTGATGTGTGGATGGATGCCCGGTCATGTTGCATAGTGATTACTTCACATGGTTGAAGGTCACGGACAAATGGCAGCATTACATTATCAAGGATATGTATATACTGTTCAACTGTTAAATGACCTTCAATCCTGTGTAAGAAACCTAATCACTAGGCAGACATCCAACCCCACACTCCTACACTAAATAGGCTGACAACATTAGTAAGTGAGAATGTTTGGCATCGTATACTCTCTCAGTATGTTTGCATTGCGTCGAATAATGTTAATGCCAAGTTTGGTACAGGTAGGTCTAACTGATGGAAAGAATTTGAACAATTGATTTTTATAGAACATGGACTGGCAATACTGAACCACTGCACCAATCAAACGGTTCCAGGGGCTCTCAGCTGGTCTAAGACTTTTCCAACGACATCTCAAGCATCTTCTACAACTTGTAGTTCCTGAGATTTAATTTCTAGCCACGGGTGGACGGACTGACACCATGCGCGGGAATAGAAGGCCCCTTTTGCTATAGCTTTGCTACTAAGGGACCGAAAGCAGCGTTATCCGTGGAAGTAGTATGTAGTAGTAGAAATAATAAAGCATAGGCCACAGAAATAAAGCCTATGTAGTAGGCCTTCACTGTTCAACTTTTTTAATAGGATGGACGATAATCGTATTTTAATTTCAGCGATGGCCCCTAAACGGATTCTGCTGGAGCCAATTCAACAATACAATGCAATCTCAAATTCACTGTCACTTCCACAAGGAAGTAATAAATAAGTAATTGAAATTTCAAGGTTTATATGGATTACTCTGTATTATCGTTACCAGCAGTATTTAATAGAAGTTTTGGCAACCCAAATGGGACGCCCCAACAGCCCCAACTGGTAGGTAAACCAACCTAATATGACCTAAATTCAAGAAGTAACTTGAAGCTTCTGATCTCATTAATTATTATTTTGTCAGGAGTGAACACCAAAACTAGTGTTCAAATAAAATCAGCAATCACTAAATTGTTTTATTCATGAACATTTTGGACACACATTACATTCTTAGGTTCTTCTAAGGAGAAACCCATCAGTTTTCAGATTACGTTTCCTAACTCAGAATGATAGAAAGCTTCTTGAAATAACTTTAAAATTAACAGTAAAATATAAAAGTATCATAGTTGAATTAGATATCAAACTTAAAAAATGATAAAAGTGAAGATTATCTATATTAATCTACAATTACAAAATATGATCAACGACCAGGATTCGAACCCATGACAAAATTAAAATTCATTATGAGTCGAGCACGATAACCACTGATCCATCCTATTAACCGAATAACAATATGTGTTCTACTAGATTTCAATGTAAGACTATGGATTAATACGACATTCAGTGTTTAATTTATTGATATTATTTTTAAATTTTCTCTTTGATTTGTAATCCCTTATTTGTTTGTGCAAATAATTACAATATACGTATATCACAATTGTTCTGTAATGGGCTTTAATGTCGGATTATGTTCATATTTTTCAAGGTCAGGGAACTTCCCTCAACTGCGG
>JAGDQP010007933.1:36925-65136 GCA_022664845.1 Lepisma saccharinum | reverse complement strand
AAGCTATAAGGGTGGTGTGGATCGTAAAACCCACTACGTCCACCGCCACCAATCCTAAGGCTGTTGCCAGCTCGCGCCAAGTTTCTTTGTTCCTGTTACATGCTGTCACCAAGGAACTTGGCTCATCCGTCTCCCATTTCACACCTTTTTAGGGCTAAAGAACTTGGCTCCACTTTTTGCACCTCTGGTGTTTTTGTTCGGATAATTCTTACAGGACCACAAGAGAAGCCACGTACAGGTAACCTTTTACGTGTGTAAAAGGCTCTTAAGTAAGTAAAACATTAGCAATTTCTGATAAAGAAATGGAGTTCACTGTTTTAAGCCAAAAGGCAATTTCAGTATCGTTTTGATAGAGAAATATTTTAGTCAATTAGATTTTATCGTATGTCAAAATATGAGATGGACTCAGATTTAAATCAAAATACTAGTTTGACGTAGTGATGGTTTCTTATTGAGCGAATGTGTGAAATAGTGCGAAGGTATTTTAATTAATGATAATATTAAGTTTATATGGAAATACTTAAATGGATTGTTGCATTCGCTATGTTGGGCGTTTATATGCGGTATGGTAGTGTTAATGTTAACCCTTAGCCCCCGACGTGGAGTCCCACGGATTCCGCGAGTAATATAATGCATATGTATATCCTTTTATTTTTTGTGTAGCTCCACGCCCTTATCAGTTCCTTCTAGTCAGTTGAGTCTGAACGCTGTTCTGCGGCGCACGTGCTGAAAGTTTATTCCAGTGCTACTTGAGCATGTGCGCGGAGTTCGTGGGACTCGAGCATGTCGGTGTTTATGTAACATTTCTGTGCCATACCTGATTTACTGTTTCCAGCTGCTAAGGTGGATTTGAATTGTGATATCTCTCTAATTTGATTTGTTTCGTTGCAGTTCACTTTGAAAATGTCTCTGCCGTCCACAATTCAGGCTTTTGATCCAAAATTTGCAGAGAAAGTCATAATAATAATGTACGATGTGGGTATTGATTTGTCTTATGTATTTTGTTCGGATGTGGATGATGATACTATGAAAGTGACTATGAAAGCAAGTCGTAAATATCAGAAGATGACAGTGACAGTTCATCTGATGGAGCTAGATGAGCTACTGGTGAGTTTTATTATGGACGAAACCGATTTAAGTGGTCAGGTAGTGAACCCGTCAGAAATGTAAGGACACCGAGTCACAATATTGTGAAGCTTCCTGGATTTCGTCGTAACAGAAACAGTAACAGTGTAGATCCTATATCTCCATTTAGTGCGTTCAGTAATGAAATGGTGAGTAACGTAACAAAATAGACCAACATGAAAATAATAATAGTGAGGGGCAAATACAACAAAAAATTGACCTGAGTTTATGACTGTGATGAAACAGAAATGAAAGCGTTTTTGGGGTTAGTTGTTGTTATCAAGTTTAACCATCAAGAAATTGAGGCACTTTTGCGACTGATGGCACTGGACGGGAAATATTTCGGGCAAGTATGTCTATACGAAGATTCGGAGTCCTACTAATGGGCCTTAGATTAGACAACTCAGAGGACCGAGATATCCGCAAAGTGAATGATCCTGCAGCTGCGACTACTGACATTCAATAAGAACTCTCAAGAAGAATGTTCACTTGAAATTTATGCTACAGTAGATAAAATGTTAATACCATTTCGTTGTGAATGTGCTTTTAAAATGTACATCCCGAGCAAGCCAGCGAAATATGGCTTGAAAATACAATATCTCGTGGATTCCAGACTTCACTATGTCTACAACACATATTTGTACTGTGGAAAAGGTAGTGGTGGAATGGGACTCTCTCAGGAGCAGAAGAGCTTACCTGTACCTACCCAGGCAAATCTGCGCTTGTGTCCACCAATATTCCATACGAACCGGAATGTTACAGGTGATAATTGGTACTCTTCTATTGACCTCGCTCAAACTCTGTTGAAAAACGGATTTACATATGTTGGGATATTAAAGGAGAACAAGGGGGAAGTGCTTGTGAGCTTTTTATCATAAAAAACCAGAGATACTTGTAGTACTAAGTATGGTTTTAGAAAGGAAATCACATTGGTGTCTCATGTGCCAAAAAAGAGAAAAGCTGTACCGTTTTTTTGAACCATGCATGATAGCAAGGAAGTAGATGCTGAGAGTGGAATCCCCGAGATCATAAGTTCTTAAAATATTACTAAAGAGGGAGTCGACACAGTCAATGAAATGTACGTTATTCATTCTACTTTCCGCCGTACAAGAAGGCGACCATTGCCTGTGTTTTTCAGATATGTCAGTACTGAATGATTGTTATCTATCAGTCACACCAAGACAGAACACTGATAAAAAGATTGGAATATATAAAAGTACTTGCTAAACATCTAACATAGCCCCAACTCACAAGAAGGAAGAATAACACAAGATTGCCGCGTGAACTGAAGGATGTAATCAGTCGCATTACTGGCGAAACTCAAGAGCAGGAACCTGCAGATACAACAAAACTTTCCAGATCCGACAGTGTTTACTCCCACTTATGTCCTCCTAAGAAGAAGCGGAAGACATCATACCTGTGTGTACGATGCAAAAAGAGAATCTGCTTGCAGTGTTGTGAGTATGTGTGCCATCGGTGATCGATGAACCGAGAGACAAGGCGTAGAGTGCAAAATATTGGTAATGTTTGTGCCCTGCAAGTTTGTAAACTATTGTGTCTGTTAAAGAGATGGTGGTTTCAGTGTATTCTGAAATCCATTTTTCATTAACAACAAAAGAGCAATTCATGTTAGAAACAGAAAATAAACTCTGGTGCTATGAGGAATACGACCAATATAATATGGTCATATTGCTAACCTAGTTGATTTTTTATAATCCTTTGCTTTTTAACTGAACTATGTTAAAATATATTATAATATACATAAAGCATTAAAAATAAAAATAATAAAATAAAAAACAGTAATTTTTACATACAAAATTATATACATTATATTTCGGAGTCCGTGAAACTTCACGCCGGGGTTTACGTGAAAACTTTACGTAAAACTTCACGTCGGGGGTTAAGGGTTAATATTGAAAAAAACATTGTCACTATATTGAAATATTATGAAGACTATATTGATCAAATATGTGTATGTATGACCGAGTGAATGCGTTCTCTCATTAGTAATTATAGAAATGTAAATGATTGCTTTGATTACTATAAATGTTAGGGATATATTGGCATTGGAACTAAATGTTAGCACCCGTTTTGATACTCGGCATTACTTAGGGAATTTTAGTATAACGAACCCACATCAACCTAGAAGTTTCGGTTTAACAATTATGTGAAATTGCAAGCTTCCGTTTTGAAGGAAAACCGGAAAAACGAACTATAAATAATAAGAAAAGAACGGTAATCTGGCTCGGTGGCAGGCAACCAACCACACACTTGAGTGTGGTTGGTTGCATAACGATAAGGTAGACTACCAAAAATAATCTATAGAGTGTAATGAGAAGCTTGGCAACCCAAGCAGCGTAACCTGAATCGAACAGTATCGCAAGAACGTTTTATCGTCTTCAAGGAGGTATCGGACGCTGTGGCCTCCTGGGTCTCGTGCCTCCTCCTAAACTGCCTTTCTGGGGATGTCGTTGCTGACACCCACAGTACTACGTATTAGGAAAGGACCCAAAAAGTCAGTGTTTAGTTAGCGAGTGTACCGTTTAAGAATTCGTGAACTCGAAAATGACAGATAGAACAAAAAGAAGACTATCGACGGGATCTATAATGGAGTACACGGACATAAATAAATCCGGCATGAAGAAGCTCAAAACCGAGTGGAGATACTTTCGTAACTTGGACGGGAATGAAATATCAGCAACTAATCCGTATAAGCTGAAGTCGTGAGAAAATATTAAAAAAGTAAATAAAAAAAGTAAATGAAAATCAACCAATTGGAGGACAAGATAGTAGCAAAAATAAATGTTGAATGGGAAGAGGAAAATAATAAATAATAAACTTGAATAGACCTGAGAAGCGCAAGGAAATTTATCCTGTCCCGTGGGTAGGCGATGGACTTAAAAGGGATTGGAACACCAACCACGGTAGAAGACTTCGAAACAAGCAAGAAGAGAGTAAGAACACTGGACGAAAGAAAAGCGAACAAAATACACACGGAACAAGAACAAATAACCAACTTAAGGATACGCGTTGCTTACCTGGGAGGAAAGATGAAAGAACTTGAGAGAAACAACAACAAACTAAGCAAAGAAAACGACAGATTAAGAGGAGATGAACCTAAATTGGTCAGGTGGTAAACTGAATTGTAGGGGAGAGAGAATAAGATCATAAATTTAGAAAGGAGGCTAAAGAAATAGGAACAATACGCTATCGACGGAGTCATTAGTATCAAGGAATTAGAAATGATTAGTCAACAAAATGAACATCGAAGATTGGACGTAGAAGAAAAAATAACCCAAATGGAGGAAGAAATAAAAAGAAATTTGCAGAGAGAATGAAAAAATTAAGAATTAAACAGCAAAACAATAGCAGCAGTCATAGCAACGTTCGCGGACATGCTGAAGAAAAGAGATGAACTGCCGGAGAAAACAAAAATAATAGAAACCAATAAAAGAGAATCCAAGCCTACCATACTGATAAAACCGAATGATGGTGAATCGATGAACGACATAAGAATGCGGCTAACCAGAACTATTGGAAGAAATGACAAAATAAATTTCCAAATGGTGCAAATAAGAATTGCGCTAGTATTGCACATGGTGACCCACAAGACGGGGAGAAGCTGATCATCCCAGGAATCAGTAGAAACTTCGAATCAATAAGTAGAGTGGAAAATATTAATCCGCTGATGATTGTCTATGGTAACCCAGTGGAACTGCACGAAAAAGAGGGATTAGAAGAACTAATAGAGAAGAACCTACCAAAAATAACGGAAGAACAGAAGCAATTGATAAAAACAAGATTCAAGACGTTACCGAGAGACAGGGACAGGTACCACTAGGTAATCGAGGTCCCTCGGTCGGTGAGAGAAATCCTACTCCGCAGGCCGAAAGTGTACATTGAATATGAAGCTACAAACGTTAAGGACTACTCAGCAGTCAAGATTGTATGAAGTGTAAAGATTAGGTCCATATTGCCCGAAACTGCAAAGATGATGAAACATGCGCCCATTGAGGCGAGAAAGGTCATAAAGAACTGGAATGTTCGGACAAAAACAAAATACAATATATATACCATCTCATAAGAAGGGAAGAAGCGCGGAGTAAAAGCACAACAGGAGTGCTCTCAATATAAGATGCAACTCCAACGCACAATAGGAAAGTTCGATTATCGGCCCTAACAAAACACCAACGGAAGGAGAGGAGAAAAACACAAAAAAGAAACCCCCTGTGCAGACAAAAGGAGTACAGAAAGATTGACAGAATTCAACAACAATAAGAAAATTTAGATTTTTAAAGGTTAGAATATAAATAGTAACGCAATTGATACGGACAAATACTTAAAAGAAAAATCAGAAAACGTTCACTAAGATGACAGACACCAATTAGTCTTTCACTTTGTAAGGACAGATCTAGCAACTTTCCCAAGGAGCTTCGCCCAGGTGGTTGCTCTGTCACATTCTGGATGAGTTTGAAAGGGAAGAGTTCGAAGCTAGAGACAAACAATTTTTGGAAATCGTTTTAGTGAAAACAGATACGGTTGTAGTGTACTGCATATTAAAACTTTGTAGCAAAATTTTCTAGCGGGCCTTTTATGGATCTGCTGTCAACGATGCAAGGAACAAAAAGGAAGATCACAATCCCGGCCATAAGAATGGACCTTCGGAAAGCTACCCCAAAGGAAGTCTTATGGAGAGGTGGAAAACAAAATCCATAACATCAGGTTCGAGATGGTAACAAATGGCCAACTACTCTTTATAATAATAAAAGGCAATTGTGAAGACATCAGAAATCTAGAAATACAAAATCAAATAAACAAGGAAAAATTAAGAAGATATCAGAAATAAGGGTAGACTAGAGGAAAAAAAGGAACATGCAGCGGACTCCGACGACGAATCGGAAAGAAACGGAGAGGACAAGGAGACTAAATCCAAGGAGGAAAGGACGTATGAGAAGAAGTGCTGGAAATCCTGGATCCCGAGATTGTACAACATAAAAAGTAAAGCAAAGAAGTATAGAAGCGATCTTGCAGCCGTAGAAATATCAAAAACGGAAACGATGGATGCAATGGACACTACTCAAAATATGCATGACTCGGGGGAGGGAGAGCTGACGGACAAAGAAACGAAGAAAATTGCATTCAACCCCAAAACCCTATAGAGCGCCTTGCACCTGAACTATATCCTGTCGAGAGTTGAGGAGACCAACACCCTGACGGATGCATTGAGAGTCAGCATAAGGAACGTACATCCACAAGGGAAAAACATCACCTTCCCGATAATTGAAAAGGTAGATAGAATTAATCTAATGTCAGATGGTATTACGTCAGCCCCAGGCATGCCTGCAGGAGCCATACACCAATAAAGGAAGACTACTGAGACTTTCTGTTCATGTTGTGGTTGTGCTGTCGAGAGAAGAACCCCTATGATTGCAACGTTGGTACTCAATAAGAACATAGAAACCCTAGTGCATGCCCAATATTCCGACAGGTGGGTTCAGTGTCTAGAGATAACCAACAAAGATAGATAGCTATTGATGGTTAATATTTACAGTCAGTTTTCGCTACTAAACGAGATGTTTCTTATGAGATTGCAGAATATTCTGAATGCTCTTAATAATAGGGATATATTGATTTTGGGGGATTTAATTGCAAAGTCCCCGCTGTGGCACTGACCTGGATCAGACGGTAATGGGGAAATGTTCGAAGGGCATGTCCAAGAGTTTAACTTAAACATCCATAATAGAGAAGGACAACCTCCGACATTTAGGGGTAGGGCCGGGGCGGTGTCCAATATTGATATAACCATGTCTAAGGGAAATGTTTACAATAACTTAGCTGATTGGAGAGTCGTGGAAGATGGAACGATGAGTGCCCATAACGCCATCGGATTTAACAGATATAAAAACAAGATCACGAAGGGGATCAAGAAGACAAAAGGGCATTTAAATATAACGTAAAAAGTGAAACTGGAAAAAAATATAATACACTAACCTTACCACAGATTGACAGGAATTTTAATATTGATAATTTAACGGAGGAATTAGAACTCACAATGAAAGCTATCGAAGAAGCCATCTCAAATAAATAAGGCGGAACTAAAAAGAAGAAAACATATTGGACAGCGGGATTACAGCGGCTGGAGACCATGAGTTCAGGCAAAGCAGGCTAAAAAGTACAGGGGAATTAAACAACAAATTGAGAAAGAGCTACGTAAACACAAAAAAGAACCTGGAGCAAATTCGTAGAAATAATCTTAATCTGGATCTATGGGGAACGCCATATAAGATTGCTATGAATAATATTACGACGAGGACCACCTTAAGAACCTTGAGAAACGATAATGGACAGAATACCACCAGATTTTCTGTTCGCAATATTGTTCTCTGATGGTTTAGAAAATGAAGATAATAAGAAGTACACACTCACGAGGAAAGCATCCAAGATCTACAGCCCCGAGCAAGGGGAAGAAAACAACGAAGAGCTCATTGTCACAAACTGGAATGTTGAACAAGCTATAATAAGCCTTAAAAATGGAAAGGCCCCAGGCCAAGACGATATAAAAATGTAATTTATAAAGAAAACAAAGATAACTCCACGCCATACCTCGTAAGGCTTTTTTGCAAATGCTTAGAACAAGGCGTCTTCCCCAACTCGTGGAAGAAGGCAAAGTTGGTTACTCCTAAAAGACTAGGAAAATGATAGAACAAACCGTAAGTCATATAGACCTATCTGCTTGCTTAATGTCGTAAGTAAAATATTTGGAAAAGTAATCGCAGGGAAGATAAATAATAAAAGGACTAATCTTAAACTCAACCTACAATTTAGCTCTCGGAAAATAAATCTACTAAAGACGCTATCAACGAGCTCGGTAACAAATTCAACAACTTAACAATGATGAATATAAATATACTATAGTAATATTCTTTTACATAGCGGGCGCGTTCGACAACCTGTGGTGGCCAGCTCTAAAAATTTGGAAAGTAATTAAAAACTATTTTTGTAATACGGCCGATAAAGTTGTGGGCAAAAAAACGACAAGAGGTGCCCTCAGATGTCGCTTGTAGGGCCGATCTTCTGGGACCTAACCTAACCTAATTGATAACAAACTTTTAAATATTTAGAACTAACACTTGACAAAATGTTAAACTTTAGAAAACACACTGAACTCATTTGAAGTAAAGCAATTAAAATAGCACATAAACTAGTAACGCGACAAAAGAACTAAGAATACCGATCAAAATTGTTCAGCTGTACCATGATGTCATCATAAACTCTCTAGTCGGATATACCGCCAGTGTCTGGAGCCACCGGATGGATGATGTTAGACAAACTCAAACAATAAACCCCGCTCTAAGGCAGCTACTGAAAAGACTCACAGGGGCATACAAAACTACGAAGGTGGAGCGACTCCAGGAGGCTACTCCAATCCTGTCAATACATCTACAAGTCAAAAAGGTGGGTGCTATTGGATCAAAAGGAAAAATAACGAACGAATCACTAGGATACTACATGCTCCTGTGAACACCAAGCAGGATATGCAGGAAATAATAACTAATATGCAGGAAATACTAACTAACCATGGCAGCGTTTCTGGCAAGAATGTTCGAAAGCTAGAAGATTTTATAGTATAATACCGGACGTGGCTCGGAGTCTAGAACTCGACGTGGTGATTACGGGAGGAATGCTACACTTCCTCACGGGACATGGTCCGTTTAGACGGGAGCTAAAGGGCATGAATATAGTCGAGGATAACCTATATCGCTGCTCTGTGTCGGTCGCTACCCTGAACACGTAATGCTAAGATCTGAAGAAACGGAAAATTTGGTTGGCGAACAAAGAACTCTTCTGGAGGACATGGAAATCGCAGAAGATCTGAGAACACCAGAACTATCGATTGTCCTCCAAGAAATAACCAAAAAAGTAACAGACTATCATAGAAAGAAATTTATATCCGGGGGCGATCAAGGCCTGGCGCAGACAAGCCATGGTACTGACCAATAGAAAAGAGGTTATGGAGCTGATACCGCATGGAGGGAAATGTGACAAGGACCTCGCGAGCAAGGCGTGTGCGCGGCCGGCTCGAAGGGCGAAATTCGCTACCAGTAAGCAGGATGGAACAATCCGGGAACTCGAATAAACCGAAACTGAATAAAATAGCCTAAGCAAACTAAAAATAGGCTAACTAAGAACTAAACACCATATAAAAAGGAAAAATAAAAAGCTAAACAAAATACAATTAGTGGATATGAGTAAAAGTGAGCGTGTGTGTGACCGCTGCAAACCAGCGGTATTCTGGTGGATGCCTTACTGCAGGAACCAGGCAGTAAGAGACACTCAAGTTGTAGCGTGCGTGTGTGAGAGAGGTGATGGGAGGCCAAATAAAATAGAGACAAAAACAATAAACAGAAAAAATAACAACTAAGTGTGAGTGCTCTGGAATCCAGGACACAAGTATTATTAAGCATATTAGCCATTAAATGATGTGTGTGTAATGTGAAAGTGACTTGAGGAACAAGATCAACTGCACAAGGAGAAGGGAATCAGGAATGAAAACACAGAACGAACCAGCAAGAACTTTGTGAGAAAATATCAGCAATACTTACGTTGCATTCCATTTTTTTTCCCTCCCTTTTTTTCCTTATCGTTGCTGAAAAAGAAGAAGCCATCTTAAGTCGACGTCAATGTTGTACTGTCCTTGTGTGTGTCTGTGTTGTCCTATATATTAAATAAGTTTGTATAAAATAGCAAATAAATGATAATGGTAGGGCATCCCCGCAAAAAAGTTCCAAAATTAGGAACAAAGACCAAGAGAACATTCTGGATGCCTGGTCCAAAATCCGTCCCGCACCACCAGAAGTCAAAACTGAGAGAACCAAGGAGTTTCTCGGGCTGTCGGAACTCCGGCAATCCGAGAATCTCTAGGAACTGCCTGTCCCAAAATGAGAAGAGCGAACTGCTCGTGCTACACGCCTTGCCATTTTGTGCAAGCAATGCATATAGGATGTTATAGAGTGAGTTGGAGGATAGACTTGTTTTGGGAGAGTGCTATACAACTTCTTAGCTGTACAGTGAAACACATACACGCTCTCTCTCTCTATCTATCTATATATCTGTCTATCTATCTATCTATCTCTATCTATCTATCTATCTATATCTATCTATCTATATATATATATATATATGTATGTATGTATATGTATCTGCGTATGCGTTTATGTGTGTGTGCCTACAAGGATGTTTGTGTGCAATGCACGACCCAGCTCAAAAACAGCCGCGAAGAGAGACAGGTAGATGACTGGCAATAGTTGAAACTTATTTTACTTGGCGTGTATGTATGTATGTCTTTGTAGTACCACCAATCGCAGTCCATTCAGAGTCCCTAGAACAGCGCGAATATTCTAATCCGCCATTTTTGAGTAAGCAAAAGTGTTTGTAATATTTTAGAGTGTTATGATTGTATAATGTAATTAGCTTTATAACATATAGCAGAATATATAATAAGGGGAAAGTAGCTGCTATGTCAGTGATAAAGAGCTATGTCAGATCACATCAAAGCTTATTACCAGTGAAAACGAATAAACGTATTTTTAATAATGGATAGATGCTGTCTACCCTGTCTATCCCCACGCTTTGCTACTGAGCTGAATATTAATATGGAATAGATATTACACCGAATGTGACTTTCAAAACTTGGTAGGTAGTTCAAACATGGAGATTGAAGAAGGAGGTGGGGTTCTACGGTCTCTAATTGTGTAAAGAAGCTGTACTTATAGGGTACACAACGGGTAAGTTCGGTTCTCAATGTATTTTGCAGAAAGTCAAAGATAGTGCTGAGAAATTTGGCTTAGGAAATATGATTTTCATTTCAAATATGGCAAACATCCGAGACAGAGTGAAGAAATTTTTTCTTAATGGATTGTATGGAACGAATTACACGTGGAATACTCTTACGCAAAGTTCTCATTTATGAGAATATATTGCATCGAGAATAGATAGAATGAACCCGAAAATAGAGCCAGATAACATTAAATCGGGACCAGAACAAAACTGAAGATGATCTTTATGGTAAAACGGGTTTAATAGAGCAAGTGTCAATAAAGAAACTTTGAAGGATTACATGGAGAAAGAGGACTCTTACAAGGTTTTGAATTACATGATTTGATTGCATATTTTAATAGTTTTGGCCGCTTATAAAACTGTTTTCCTTTGAAAATTATTAATAAATACATTTGAATTTCATTTTAAGCTACAATTGTTATTATTATTATTTGAGTGAAGTAAATTTGTGTTACAATTTCTATTTATTTTTAACTTTCATTAATACACAATTGCAGTAATATTTAGGTTAAAATTCGCTTTACTCAAATAATTTTGTCCGACACTGAATGTGCATATTAAGAATATTATTACCAACACTTCCTATTTTCAGTATTTTGTGGGGTCACATACTGCCTGCCATTCGAGACATTCATCCTTCCCTGCATTCGCGTTTGTATGAAAGATATCACGGATACTTTCAGCTTATCGCAGTTCTTACACGAGATTATCATTAATGTCAAAGTACTTTTAGGTTAAAGATATATTTGTTCTGAAATATAAAATAAGTTTTCAAACGCTTAACAGTAACGTGTTTGACATAATTATTGGGTAAGTACAAACCTTCTACGAGTTTTGAAATTGTCACAGCTTAGAGGAGTACTGATCTCACAGACGGCGCTGTTAGTTCGTGAATCAGTAGCCACGTAATCGAGGAGGCATTAGAGCAGTCAAAAACACAGACAATGAGTAGACTACTAGAAACGGACGGCGTGTCGTGTCGGTTAAATGGGAACCAATAACGAACACATCACACTGTTTAATTTTTTGATCGATATAGACAGTACATCGGCCACAGTCTACCTCAACATCCAGTATTTGTATGGTGAAGATGCACTTGACGATAACACACGTAAATGGTAGTTCCGAAAATTCAGGAACGGAAACAAAAGCTATTGTGTTCAACTAGGGGCTGGACGTCCATCAGTGTTTTCAGATAAAAATGTTATCAAAGTCATTTCAAACAACCCGAAACCAACCGTAGAGGAATTAGCGGAAACCTTACAGGTACATAGGATAACAGTTGAAAGACGGCTCGAGACGCTATCTTTTACCACAACGTTCGATCGCTGAGTGCCACATCAACCAAATGTAACTCAACGGGAGGATCGCATCGCGACTTGTTTGCTTGCTTACCCGGTACATAAGGATCCTTTCATGCAAACGTCGTTTTCTAGCGACTGGAGAACCACACGAACGGTGCGTTCTATAGAACAATGGAAACAAATGACTGTGTTTATGCTAATCTCGTGTGATTTGATGTTACTACGTTCTAGAAAACAGCCTTCGCTGATCTACAAACGCGAGAAAATAAAACAATGGATATGTTTATGAACTACTCCCTCTCCAGAGAAAAATGAAGGAAGAAAAATGAAGATAATAATGTTGACAGGAGTTCAAGCCAGTTGCTAACACCTTTCCTATATAGCTTATGTATAAAACACACTGGCAACACCACCATCTTGATTTTTCTTACTTCGTTTTATTTCTTCTTTTGTTTTTATTTCCCAGCTACTCAAGCAACGTGTCGTAAGTTAATTAAAAGGTACAAAAGGAAAGTGGTTGAAGCCTGATTTCACGCCGCAAGCGACACACATAAAAGGGCTGTAAATGACCTACTCTTGACACGCATTGTCACGGTGAATGAGAAGTGAGTTCTATACTGAAACGTAAAACATCGAAGGACTGTGTGTTAAGTTTCCGAACCGTTTCCATCGACGTCCAAACTAGAACTCTATACCAAGAAGATGATGTTAACTGTGAAGTGAGATGTCAAAGCATAATTCATTAGGATGCTCTGAAACCAAACCAGACTATAAATTATCTTCTACTGTCAATAGTTGAACAGAATATGTGTAGCATTGGAATTGAAGCGGTCAGGTCTCGTCAGTCGCCAAGGAGTTATCATCCAGCAGATCACATGCTGTTGTCATGACCCGTCAAAAACTGATAGACTGTAGTTGAGAGTCTTCACCTCATCCGGTCTATTCTTCTGCCCTGGTTTCTCCAGAATTTTCGCGCTTTGCATAGCTCCTTTACATGGTAAACTTTTGATGTGGTGGCTATCTAAGTTGCCGTACAGCAGTTCGTCGACTATAAACCTCAGGACGTTTATCGATGTGGTATTCATTGACTACCAGACAGGTGGCAAGAGATAATCGATTGCGTTGGCAAATATGCACAGTCCTAGTGAGATTTAGTTTATGTTGTTCGCATCTTTATATGCACACTAGAAACTGGTAAATCTTTTGCACGTACCCAATTCATTATTCCATTTCCGTGTTAATTTTTCTCGTCTTAATGTATATCTTTTAAATATTAAACTGCCATGAATATGAATCAGCTTATTCCACAGGTAATGTCTTATGTGCGATGACCGCTGCAATGACACCATCTGACGAGCAAATAGTGAAGCAGACGGCACATGCCATAGCTGAGTCATATAGGGCACTTGATTTTACAGCAGTGTGTAGAAGGAGAAAGGTCCACTCAACGTTTTCGAAGTGTGGCTTGTGTTTGATCATGGCAGTGTCGGGGGATCACATACGGCATGTCATGTTGTATGAATTTCAGCATGGACATCTAGCCGTCGCAGCGGCACGAAACATCAATGCCATATATGCTCGGAACTCAGGGTGCTGTGGATGTACGAAAGCGTCAGTGGTGGTTCCAGACTGCTAAGTTTATATTTTGTTTAAAGTTGAATTGATGAACAAAACAGGTAACATCCATTTGTGGTCTGGCCGAACTTTTTCTTAGCAAATTTACAATAACACAAAATCACATTTAATAGCATCTTTTATTGAATAAACAAGGATCAATTATGCTTTTTGTTTAAAACATTGAATTATCGTTTCAATTTGTTTCAATCCTTTAAAAGTTTCCCTCTGATATAACAGATACAGTTAATCCAAGATATGCGTTAGACATGTCCTACACTCGGTCTTCCATGTTTTGCTGTAAAGACGAAGTATATTGGCCAATCAAAGTGTAGTACTATCTTTGATGCTGTTTATAGCAACCGCTCATAAAACAAGAACTAAACATAAAGAAGCAATAACAGTGTTGCAAATACATAATTTATTTAAACTCTGATAACTACGGTATATGATTACGCTAAATCCTCTTGACATTCTCCCCCTTTTTAAAAAAAGAAGAGCTCTCCGGTTAGAAAAGCTGTCTCTCTGTGCTAAACTGAAAACCAGTAATATCGAAAAACCTTATTTTTCTAGGTTAACTTAATTAATGTTTAAATATTTAATCTAATTTACAAGTTGCAAAAATAGTATTAAAATCTTCAAAACATTCCTAATATCATTAAAAGAAATGAAGAAATTTAAGCTAATTTCACTTATCATAAAGTGAACCGTGTAAACAAGACAACAAAGTAAACTATATATACATCTTTTTGATTAAAATGAATTCAATTCGTCTTTTTCTTTTTTAAAAAAGTAAATGATTAACATTTGCTGTAGCTATTCAGGTGGGATACCTAAAATCCATCCATCAATTCGCAAATTAAATGGAATTAAATGAATATCTAAAATCCATCTTTCAAATTATTAAAAATAAAAGCAATTAAAGGAGTATCTGAAATCCATCCCTTTTTCTCAAGTTATTTGTACGTCAACTGTAGATACTGATCGCTATTTTATTAGTGCAGAAATTCATTATAAGAACAACGTTACAGCATATATAAAGATATATAATTTAAAGACACAAAATCACTTGCTATTAAACTTCTCGTTTGCTTATTTAATGTACTGGAATTAGTTAACTTTATCGCTTAGATATAAAACTCAGTTTACTAAATGTTACACCTTCGTACACATCTAATTCCGCATCACCTATACGTACCATAGTTATGGCTGTTACCCGCTTCAGTCTGAGCTGATATCTGCTTCAGCTATGGGTTGTTATCCGATTCAGTTATGGGCTGTTACCCGCTTCAGATCTGGGTTAATACCCGCTTCATTTCTGGGCTGTTACCGCTTCATTTCTGCTTAGTATTTAGACTTGATGATGCTTGCATAATATGTTCTATCAAAAAACATTGTTACTCTAAAAAGCACATATAAAAGCAACACATGTTTAAAAAATATACGATTCCAAAAAATTGCAGTTAAGATGCCAATCCTTCCTAGGACGCATATCTTCCAAGTACAGGTAAAATGCACACAATGGGCAAAAACGGTATAAAATTCACTGCAATTCACTATAACTTCTAAAAGCTGCAGCTAAAGGATATCCCTCGTTGGGCGCATAAATCTAATTTGCACAAAAGACTGCGCCATCTAAATTACTAAGTTTATACTTTGTTTAAAGTTGAATAGATGAACAAAACAGGTAACATCCATTTATAGTCTGGCCGAACTTTCGCTTAGCAAATTTACAATAACACAAAATCACATTTAATAGCATCTTTTATTGAATAAACAAGGATCAATTATGCTTTTTGTTTAAAACATTGAATTATCGTTTTAATTTGTTTCAATCCTTTAAAAGTTTCCCTCTGATATAACAGATACAGTTAATCCAAGACATGCGTTAGACATGTCCTACACTCGGTCTTCCATGTTTTGCTTTAAAGACGAAGTATATTGGCCATTCAAAGTGTAGTACTATCTTTTATGCTGTTTATAGCAACCGCTCATAAAAAGAAAACTAAACATAAAGAAGCAATAACAGTGTTGCCCATACATAATTTAGTAATACTCTGATAATTATATGATAACGCTACATCCTATTAACACAGAGGTTTCGGTCTGGAGACACCAGCCTCATCGATAAATCACGAGAAAGGAATCCTGTGCAGGTATACAACGATGCCCTTCGAGCAGCGGTTGAGGTAAATTCAATGCAAACTGTTGAAGAATTGGCCAGCAAACTCCATGTCACGCATTCGACCGATCATCGTCATCTGCAGTACCTTGAGTACGTGTCGAAACTCGAAAAATAGGTACTCCATGCGTTAACACCTCCACAGAAGCAGCAGCGAATTGACATTTGAAGTTCTCTGCTCACTTGTCACAGAGGTGAGCCATTTGTGAACATAATTGTGACAGGGGATGAAAGGTAGATCCTCTACTTCCACGCAAATGACAGTGGGTACCTATATCCATGGGATAATCCATTTTGAGCTATTGCCACTTTATCAGACCACGGGAAGGACAAAAGCCATAGTGCTGTAATGCTGTTACCGATTATTAAATTCATTTTATCTTTATTAACCAGACCATCAATCCAAATGTCTCTTGTCAGCAGCTTGAATGCATACGGACTGCATTGTTGGAGAAACGTCCTGCTCTGGTTATTCACAAGGGTGTGCTCATCTACGGTGATACTGATTAATCACAAGGGTGGGCTCATCTACGGTGATACTGATTAATCACAAGGGTGTGCTCATCCACGGCGATAACGCGCCCCTACACACGTCAAGAAGGACCTGTACTAAGGAAGTGGCTGGGAGAAACCCTAACCCAGCATTTTCACCAGATGGAGCACCAACAGATTACTGCCTTTTTGCAGCCGGCAAAACCACCTTTCCGGTAAAACGCTGCAAAATGAAGATGGCGTGCGACGAACAGTGACTTTTTCCAGCGGGGAATTTAACAACTGGTTGACAGGTGGCAGAGCGTTATCTAGTCCGCTGGAGACTATTATTCTGACTAACGCCGTTCTTATAATTATTTTCCTCACAGTGCAAGAAAGCGACATTACTTATGTGATAAGTTCATATTTGGATATGCATTCAATCTTCTACATACGAATGACAGAGGTTTCTTAACGAACTTTAAAGAAATACAAGAGCAATATATAATTGCTAGCCGTCCACTTATCCTTCTGACTTAATGGGCTTACATCATAAATAAATTTTTAATTCATCTCAAATAATCAAACTAGCAATCTGTAGTGAAATTTAACGAAAGACTAAATATTGTACAATTTCTTCACGTTATATATTTTAGGAACTTATTAAATCAGTGCTGTTAAGTGCCAATAAGTATTTTCTAGTTTAGAAAATTTACAAAATTTGCCAAATTTTTATTAGAACTTTAAGTAGATATTAATAAATTTTCACGAATTTCAAGCATGTCGAAAGTAGGAATTGTGATATGTATCGGTTTCTCGAAGAAATTAAATTATTGAGAGCCTTGAAATAGTGGGAAGTTTCCAAAGAAGATGGAATTCCATGTTGTAAATCTAAATTTAACTAAAAGTTTCACGGGGCACTAAAGTAACAAAATTATTTCAATCGTTTCTAGGAAAAATAATTATATTTAATGAAATTATCTATAGACACATTAAAATTTTAAATGAAAATTTCTCAAATATATATAAATAGAATGTTATCTCTTATTTTCCTAAAAGGAAAATGTGGTTTACAGTTTAAATATTTAGGATATTCAACCACTATTTTTGTTGTAAATTGAATATATTTTAACAGTACAATGTTTTCAGCTACGAATCCAGTAGAGATTAATTTACTGGGACTACGCAAACCAGAATACCAAAAGTTTTCCTTTAATTTAGTCCTTTTTCAACAAGAGTTTCTACTTCGTTTTCAAAGAGTACGGAAGCTACCTCTGAACATTTTATCCTTTTAAGTATCTCATTATTCAGCACGTAAGGTAGATAACACCAAGTTTAAGAGGTCTTCACTTCAAGCTGCGTGTGGCTGTTTTAACTAAGAGGAAATAAGAAGCCATTTTAGATAAGAAGAAAGAAGAATATTTTGCTGGTTCTTTTTTAGTTTCACTAGATGTCAACGTATTAGTAAAAGACCGCCGAAACAAAGTTCCTGAAACGCTAATTGCATTTTGCGGATCAATATCACATTTCAATTTTTAAATGTATTATTACAGACTCTCTTGTTGTTCGTTCAATTAATTTCTTTGCAACGGATCATAATAAATGTCCAAAGGACAGCATAACTATGTAAAGTATGTGCAAGTGAAGTTTGACGATATGAAACAGCAGTACATACAAAGGGCAATTATTTGATGTTGGTGAATAGGAAAAAACATTGTGTGATTACACCAAAATGGAAAACGAGTATTACGTAAGTGACTCTTTAATGTTGTTCTTTTTGTTTTATTGAAAAGTATGCATGACCAAATTTTATCACGTTTTAAATCATATTCTAAAGAACAAAAAGGAGAGGATGGACTTAAACATGATAAAGAAGAAAGAAGCATTACAAACACAAAATTGTGAATTTAAGGCACGCTCTAGGGCAGGACAATCAGTTACGGTAGTTTTTCTAAATTTTCGTTAATAAAAAGTCTCAAAAAGAAATGTACATGCGTACAACAGATTCAAACGGTCGCTTTTGTCTCCGAATTAACATGATGTTGATACTTACAATCCTTTTCTGCTTCTTTAAATTCTTGAATCAAACGCCAAAATCAAGACTTTGCAATTATCCAATAATTTCACTGATCAATTTCTCTTGGCTTATCTTATAAATAATACGAAATAATTAGATGGAATAACAACATAAATCATTTCTGGTAATTATTCCACTAATACCTGCCTCATACACACCGATTCTTGCCTCAGCAGATTCTGAAGCTCGGCGAAAGATTTTAGAGTTCCTCCTATGTTTTTATTGGACTCGACTCGGAAGGCTTTCATGGCCGTAAAAGACACAACAATGCTTCTCAACGATTTAACCATTTGAACTCAACATTTACTATTTTGCATAGTTCTGGGTTCGAATTCAACAGGAGCATGGATGCTTGTAAATGTTACATTATTAACAAGTAATGGAATCGAGCTGGGCCGAAGTCTGGTTACTAAAATAGTCTGCCACACAAAGTTTGCCAAAGTTTCTTATTGGCATTTACCATTTTGAAAACTGTCATTCATATTGTAATTATCTTAGAGATGGTGCACATACAGCAAAATCTGTTAAATTTGTTAAATGCAATTGTTAATAAATTAGACTATTTACCTGTAAGTAAAACACTCTTCCAACAAATCAAAGATCTTCTGCCTGAACAACGTCTTGAACACTGCTTCCATAGCGTTCTTCAATAAGTTTTCTGTCACTTCATTCTACACGTGACACAGATTGATTTTACTTCCTTTGAAACAAACATGAGATTTAAATAACTTCGGAAAAATAAAATTGTTCATCGCCGCAATCGTTGAACAGATTTTACTTATTTCGAGGGGAAGCATATTTTATAGGAAAGTAGACATAAATACTGATTAATATAGAAATATTATACAAACTCGTAAAAGGATGTCTGAGTAAGTAAGATCACATGGATTGCGTAAATTGTGCCACGAGCAACCACATCTGGAGAAAAGGTTCTGTTAGTAAATGATTCAATGTGGCGATGACTGGTGATCATACGCAAATCTACCCTTTTCATGTGTAAGCAAAACGTCTTGTTTACTTGTCTTTTTAATTAACCTTTTTTAAACAAAGGAATACAAACAGTATTAGTCCAGTCAATGAATGGTTTCTAGACATACTTTTGTGCACATTTTTTTTAACTTTTGGAATGTATTCGAATGTGCTTGGAGATGAATATACCAAAAGTCCCGGGGTCTCCAAAGGGAGCTAACTCTACGGCATAGCAAAATGTGTCTCTTCTCTTGGTTTTTTGATTATATCTCGATAACAGTGGGTCCTAGCGAAAATGTCATTATATACAAAATAAAATAGATAAAATTTTGCAAAAAATTGTTCATATTAAATGTGTCTCTAACATTATCTCTAACCGTTTTCAAGTTAAAAGCAATTGAAAATCGTCATTTTGTTACAAAATATGTTATACACCACGTTTTAGGACATATAACGTCTCGTACCTTCTAAACCGTTATATTGAGCGCAAAAGTGCACAGAACTGAAGTTGAAGTTGTAGTGGTTAAAATTATCTTCAATTTGGTATACAGGTATAAACAAGTAAAATCCGCCCATGGCATCAAAAGTTATAAGTATTTGCCAAATGCGGATTAACAAGGAAACTGTCTCCGGTGTAACATGACAATCAGCATGAAATTTCCACAGTGTATTGATCATGAGTTCGAATAAACACTCCTAAAGTGCTATATTTCGAAGTTTCGCGCAATACAAGTTACAGGACTTCAAAGTTTTCAAAAATTTTGTTCTGAACGCCTGAAAGGCAGGCAAAACTTAATACGTATGTGTTGAACGTCTGTATTTCCTATATGTTACCATAATTAAAGCGCTGCCGCCAATTTCCACTCATGCACTATGTTTGCCAGCGGGGTTCGAACCCACGTGTTTCGACTTCCCAACGCGTAGTGCTGAAATGAAATTCGTAGAATTAACGTATTTATCAGAGGGGTTGGGTGCTATTGGATAACAAAACATGAGATAGCACGTTAAAAATTATCGTAGTGATATTTCCAGGAATTCTTTTATACTGACGATGGCTCATAACGTTAAATAGTGTAAAATATCACCTTACCTATAAAGTTTCACCTTACAATATTTGAGATCTGCAAATGCAATTTCCCGGAAGGTTTTGAAAAAAACTAGTAAATGATCACATGCTTTTGTAAATAGAACCTAAAGACCATTGACATTATGTGTTACTTGACTCATGTCATTTAAGAATTTTTCAGTTTTACCACTAGACTACAATAAATTGGGACAGCATACCATACTTGACCACCCTGGCACATTCTCGCTTAAATAAGAAGAGGTGTATGTCTAGATTCTTCCTGGAAATCAATTCGTTACGGCATTAACGAGATGGAAAGTTACTTTTCGGTAAATAGGAAAGACATACACATGCTTATCAGAATAATGGAAACACCTGAACGAAAGTGCAACTTACGAGATTAATATGGTGTCGGGCCACCTTTCGCCTTCAGAACAGCCTTGATGCGACGTGGGATGGAGGCATAGAGGTCGTGAATGGTAGCAAGTGGAATATTACACCATTCCTCGTGCAGAGCATCGGCCAGTTCTGTGAGAGAGGATGGAGGTGGAAATCGTCGCCGGAGTCGTGTTTCCAAGATGGACCACAGATGTTCAATTATGTTGAGATCTGGGGATTAGGCGGGCCAGGAGAGGTGTTGAACTTCATCCCGATATTCCTCAAACCACGCTGCAACAACTCCAGCTGTGTGAATGGGTGCATTATCATCCTGGAATATGGCGTCATTGTCCGGGAACAACATCCGGACCATAGGATGCAAGTGGTCTCCTAAAATTGCGACATAATCGTTGGCAGTGATGCGTCCGCGAAGTGTGACCACAGGACCCAATGAAAACCATGATATTGCGGCCCACAGCATCACCGTGCCGCCGCCATGTTTCACAGTTGCGCGGAGACACTGCAGATCATACGCTTCTTTGGGCGTTCTCCACACATAAACACGGGCCGTGGTTTGGAATAGAGTGAATGGTGACTCATCCGACCATACCACACGTTTCCAGTCGTCAACGGTCCAAGTTGCATGGTCGCGGAACCATTTGCGGCGTGCTAAAGCGCTCTGGTCCCTGATGAGAGGTTTGGCCCGTGCAACACGACCCCGTAAGTTCATGTCATGTAATTCGCGGCGGACTGTGATTGTCGAAACAGGTTGGGGGAGGTGCTGATTGAGTTCCTCCGTCACTTCCGCCGCAGTGGCACGACGGTTCCGCGTGACAATGCGCTTTAATACCCGGCGTGCCCTGTCACTGATGCTTTTCTTCCGCCCACTGTTCCGCTTCCCCGATGTGGTTTTCCCGTGTGTTGTGTAGGCCGTCATCACCTTCGACACTGTCCCTGGCGACACACCTAACACACTAACCACTGCCGTCACACTCACTCCACATAACCGCGCACCAACAATTTGCCCTCTTTGAAACTCTGAGAGGTCTCCCATTTTACACTACCTCCGTCTGCTGCAGCCACTGCACACCCCTGTTCCACGACGCCTGACGTAGTATGGAGACCGACCTAACACACCACCACCAGCAGTCCGGCGCTGCGGTCGCCACGACACCACTGTCAACCCATACATCTGACGTGTTGCCAACTACAGGTGTTTCCATTATTCTGATAAGCATCTGTACCTTCAACACATATGTATGAAGTTTATCTTGCCTTTCAGGCATTCAGAACAAAATTTCGAAAGCTTTGAAGTCCTGTAAATCGTGTTCCGCGAAACGTCGAAACGTAGTACTGCATGAGTGTCCATTCGAACATATAATCAATGCACTGCGGAAGTTTCATGCTGATTTTCATGTCTCACTGGAGACAGTTTCCTTGTTAATTGGAATTTTACAAATAGTTATAACTTTTGTGCTACGAGCTAGTATATTATCAGAATATGATATTTTATTATCGTTGTGTTTTCGTCAACTCTGTTCTTGTTATAGCAGTAGTTAGTCGTTCGTTTGTTTTAAGATCCATTGCTATAAACATTTGTATTCGAAATGCAAGTTTCTGATTGGTTGATCACAGGTGCGACGGGACCAGTAGTATATGGACGTATTCAGTTATATCCGCTTTAATCAAAATGACAATTTGCTTCATAGTAAGTCTAGAACAAGCTGAGTAAGGAAACAATATTACAGGCTGAAATGTATAGACGACTGCATCATAGCGAGAGATAATAAAAAAAGTTATTCCACGTATGTGATTCATAGTTACATTCATTTTCTACGCTTTGGTCACGACTATTCTTAATCAGATGCATTATAATAACATCATATCATCATACAGCGCATATATTTGGCGCAGTGTGATTTCTAGAAAAATTCTTTGCGCCCTACGTGGGATCATTATAACATGAGATAAGTTTACCAATTCCTGATTTTTTGATATTGTGAGAAAAAATGGCAAAAATATATCAAGATGTATGTTTATTAAGTTACATTTATTTCAACTTTACTTAAAGCTGTTTTACGACAGCATGGTCAAGTTCGTCCCGTGTTGTTATACATACATAGTGAAACAGAAAAAATAATTTGTCAACAATAAGATCTTCAGAAATGATTGAAGATTTGGAGAATGATAAACAAGATACTATGACGGTTCCTGATTTCACCATGGATAAAGTATGTGACAATCGATAGTTAGCAACGATATCCTAATGAAGAGTGGAATTATAAAATCATCAGCCTTGAACACCACGATGACTGCCGGCTGGGTGGCCGAGCGGTCTACGGCGGTAGGTATCGGCTCGAAGGTCCCGGGTTCGGGTCCCGGCAGGGTCTATGGGTGTGGATTTTAACACTTAACAGCTAAAGGCAAATCGTGACGGGCCGAAGTCCAAAGTTACTAGACTGACCCATATAAAAATAAAGTTTACCAAAGTTTTACGACGATGACTGTTGTGATTATATATTTATTACACATTTCTCAAGAAAACATAAACTGACAAGTGATTCATTACAAGCAAAATTTTTGATGCCTCTTGAATAATACGGTGATTGAAGTATTAGCCACAGTTCAAACAAATGAATTATTTCAAATGGCTTTTCAATCAAAAGATTAGATGCAAATAATTAAATAAACGAAGCAAAGTTCCCGTTGAGGTTCTACCCCTGTGATGTTTTCTACACGCAGTTGAGCTAAACACACACACACACACACACACACACACACATATATATATATATATATATATATATATATATATACTGTATATATATAAATGTATATGTATATGGATGAAGTATGAATTCTCAGTAATGGCTTTTTCCTATAAAACTTTGAGTATCCACTAAAAGCAATATAAGCCTGTGTGAGTATTATTATCGTCGTAGTTTCGAAGACACGTTTTTTATATGTATTGTCCTAAGTTCCAGGAGTTAGAGTATTCTTTCGACACAGTTAATAACAGAATTATCAATGGTCATTTACCTAGTTCAGAGCACGACGTCTTTCTGATCACACTATACCTTGCAATAGAGTTCATATTACGCTTGGAGCGTTGTGTCCCCAAAACATGATCACACTATTCGACACGAAAAAACTAGTGAATCTACTGAACGTAGTTTTCCTGTAATAGTTCGTACCTCTCTATTCGAAAGTAGCTGTGAAAGATGCACCTGTATCATTTTCAATTACGAGTGCATATGTATTGTTAAATACGTAAAACGAGGCTTTTTCATAAAATAGTTCACAGGTTATTACTAATAAATCGTTTAATTGAACCTATGTGTTAATTCACTTTTCCTTCCAACGTGGAGTTTACTGCCTGATGCAAAAACGTACTTTCTTAGACAGAGTGATGTAAAGATTCATCGTACTGATCGTTTTCAGTATCGATTACTGTTCTGCAGGACTTTTATCTTCACTGACGCATTGGTTATGTATAGTACTTCAATTATGAGAAGCTTTAATATCTTCCTACTGCTAAGTATTACGCACATGAGAGAACACTAAATGAATACGTGCAGGTATTGAATGTCTTTTTGAAGATATACGTTCCTGACATTTGCTGAACCTAACTCCATGTTGTGGTACTTCAACTTCTCAACAGCTTATGGCGATCAGCTTCTTCCAAGACAGCATCAACTAGAGGAAATCCTGCCTGACATTCAATTAACCGTCGAGTTTCACTTTTCGGCAACAGCTTCCTAACGAAATATGCACTTTTCTTAGGCCGCACATACGTTGCATTGCTCTTCCCAGAGGGCTCTAAAGGATTAGCGTGCCACTGCCCACGACATACTTTGTGTAGGGTGCTACAGCTAACCATCGATCTAGCTGAAGGTCTCAAGTCTCAGGCACTTTTCAGCTGTACTTAAGACCATTTTCCCACGATGGATAACAAAACTTCCCTTCAACAGGTTAGGGGTTTTGCATTCATCCATTTACATATGATACTGCATTTTCCTCTACACAAAGTGACAACCTTCGTCAGTACTAGGAAGTCTATACAATAACTTTCAGCGTCACTTCGCCTTCTATTGTTACTTGTTGGGAAGATGTGTATATGTTTAAAGTTTCTTGGTATGGAAACTTCTTTATTATTTATTGCCATGATAACACAGCAAATTTATCACCAAAACATAATGCATAATCCTTTTGCAGAAACTCGACACCAGAAGAAAAAGTTGCTACTACCTAGCTGACCAGTAGGTAGTTACTGAACTAAGGTAATGTGTTCAAATTGCTCTGTTTTATTTTAATTTTTGTACATTAAGTTTGGAAAAGAAGCAGTAGATTCCTTAGATGTGAGGCATTCACTGTTTAGCCGTTTCTGAAGAACAAATTCTTAAATGCAGAAAAAATTACCGTACAGAGTAGTGATTCTCTAAACACACAATCACATGTGGTGTAACACGTTACAATACTAATACGAATTTTGATTTTCATAATTTATACAAACAGCGACAAAAGTTCTATAGTTTACGCCAAAATATATCTCAAGATATCTTAGATTTTATAGCAATTGTGAAATCTCAAGAAGGCTTTGGTAGTTTTCATGAAGAATTTGATAAACATATTTTTGACCAGATATTAATTGGCTTAAACGATCTACAGCTTTAGTTAGTTTTAGTTCAGGAGAAGAATCTTACACTCAATCTATCCATTATTTTCATGTTGAGTTGGCAAATTTATGCTACCATGGAGTTTAATTATAATGTTTATCACAGCAAGATCAAACATTGGATCCATGACAATCTGATCACACTTCTAAATGTAATGATAAGTTCATAAATACAGCTACTGTGACAAATAAACGTGCGATAGACAAGTTAGAGGTACTAGATGCGGGCCAGTACACAGAAGAAGTAATATATGTCCTGCTTTTAACATGTACTGTAACAAATGTTTTAAGAAAAATAATTGGGATAGGATGTGCGTTTACAAGGGAAACGCAGTACAACAGAGTATGGTAAATAAAAGTCAACAAAACAAGAATGATTTTTCAGTGCAGCCCAATCAAGACATGCAAGGTAACAGTTCTAGGAATACATATGAGTACGTGCTTCAATCAAGTGGCCTCAACACAGACAGTGAATTGGTTAATACATTGTTTGGAACATAATATAAGCATGCTGGGTTACAAACAAATCAGCCTAAGTTAAAATATAATGGTACTCAAGTATTTACATTAAAAGTACATCATCAAAGCGTGCAGGAACATCTTCGCAATAGCCTTGATCAAGATACAGACGAATTTATCAATCAAAGTGGATGCTTTTACTTTTATATACCAGAACCGTTACAGACAATTTATTCATTGGAGTGAGTTTACCAAACGGAAAAGCAGATACCTGAATTTGTTAGATCAAGGTAAGGAGTATGGACTGTGTGTAGAGCTAGACCACCTGATTCGTGATAACGAAGAAATAGCAGTAGCTGAGTTCACGTGTGGATAATACCTATCCTTGTTGATGTGTTCATAATACCTATCAAGAATCAATATATGTTTACAAACATTGTATTTTTTAGTGCGGAAAGCGTGTAAGAATACTTTGTTTTCTTGTTTCCGTGACAGTTCCATGACAGTAATATATGTCCTGCTTTTAACATGTACTGTAACAAATGTTTTAAGAAAAATAATTGGGCAACGGTATAGTGCTTTGATTCTGTAACAGAATCTTATCGAACTTCAACAAAGTTCATTTTATTAATAACAGTTTCAGTGTCGAAACAAAGTTTTAATTTTTTTTTAACCTGAGTAGTAAGTACCAAGTTTCAATGTTTTGAAACAGATTCCAACGCGGAATCTGAACAATATGCAGATTATATGGCGGAATTGGAACAGTAAATATATTCTATTGCAGAATCAGAACAGTGAACGGCTTTTGTAGCGGAAGGAGAACAGTGAACCGATTCTATGGCGGAATCGGTGTAAAGCTACAAGTTCCTAGAACGAAGCGGAACTGTGTTAATTCGATTACGGAATTGAAATGACCAACAATTTACTATGAACAGTTTTCGCAGCTTTAATTTTGTATATAATGACATTTTCGCTAGGACCCACCATTATCGAAATTTAAAAAAAAAACAAGAGAAAGGGGTCATTTTGCTATGCTGTGCAGTTAGCTCCCCTTGCAGACCCCGAGATTTTTGGTATATTCATCTCCAAACAACCTGCAAACACAACCTAGGTGTTGAAGAATGCGCACAAAAGTCTGTCTACACCCCATTTTAATCAGTCGTTGATTGGACTATATTTCGAATGCTTTCTTTAAATAAATCTCATTCGTAACCTAATTTCACGTCTCAAAAGAATTCTTCTTCCGCAGTTACTTCAACTTTAGTATTAATATTTTCCTACTCTATGCTTCAGTTTCTGGTAGAAGTTAAAAAATACAAAATAATAAATGAATGGAAATAAATTTGTTATATTTTATCGTGTTCGTATCGTACTTGCAACAGATTTGTATTCCCTTTCGTTTAGATCATTGAACGTAACGTTTGAGCTGCAGTCCAGCTCAATATTTCAATCATATAATATGAATACATCTCAGGTTGCGCTTAAACCAAGTATACTCATACACAGTATCATGAGTGTTCTCATGTCCAATGCTTTTCTGTCAGACCTTCCTAGTACGTTTACGTCTAGCCAATGTTAATCTTTAAAATTAATTAAAATTCAATTCATTTTCCTAATAAATTGATTAAGGTTTTATTATTCTAAAGACCTTTGCAAATTAAACACAAAAGGATCGAAACTGAAAAAAGTCAGGGGGACTTGGACTCTGTAGTCATCACACCTATACAGAACTATTGAAATGGTCGTTTTACTTACCATTGGTAAGAAATGGACTTTAGGCTCCAAGCTAGAAATTGTGTAGCTTCAAAGCAAAGCGGAATTCGATTCATGTTAATTTTAACAATTTTTACCATGACTCTCACTATCATCTCCAAATATATTGGACTTCCCTCACATTTCAAAAACAAATATATACGTGTGCTGAGGTAGTAACATTGTGCATGGGATGTTGTCTATCTTCTGTCGGTATATACAGCCCCATACATGATTTATCTTCTCTTTCAGGGCTCTGCCATATTACTCTAGGGGATTTATCAAAATGTGACACCCTGCAA
>JAGDQP010007933.1:0-36525 GCA_022664845.1 Lepisma saccharinum | reverse complement strand
AACCTAATAATTGTCTTTTATGGTGTTTACTACTCGCACAATCTAAGCTTTCATTGCTCAACGACATGCACAATGGAAGTATGGGAAATCAATAATAACTGTTCACCAGATGTAAATTCTATAGAAATATCTGGTATAATAAGCAAGCAATGATCTATATCAGTATTGTTTCAGTTCTCATTATATATTGCTATTGAAACTTTGGATTAGCGAACTCTATAAAAGGCAATTATTAGGTTTCATATCAATGCCTTTATCCTATTCATTGTTCTGGCAAAAGAAAAATTAAAATCGACGTATATTTAAGACTCCCTTGCCCATTTCAGGAGAATATAAACAGTACTTTTACTTCTTATGTAACCTATATAATCAATGTGTACATCAGTTCTACCAATAGCTATGCATTAACAATATATCAAGTTCTTTTCAAGCATTGGTATTGGAATTATTAATTTTGATGATTGTGGCAATGTTTAACTTTATTCTCTAGAAGTTTTAACTGAATTCAACATTTTTTACTCAAGCAATCCTCCCTCCCATTCTCTCAAAGCTTATTACGCTTAATAACGAACTTTCGTTACTACGGTTTAATCGATGAGAAAATCATATATTGTATATCCCTCGATTCTGAACTGAGTAGTAAAACACAACAAATAGTTATGATGGTTACTAGATTACTACGGTTTAATCTAGCAGCCGAAACCTCGCGTTCCAAAACTTCGCAAGGTCGAAATTTCGCGAGGCCAAAACTTTACCAGACCGATACCTGGCGAGACCAAAACTTCGCCTGGCCCAACACCTCTCGTGTCCAAAACTTCGCTAGTAGGAAAGCATGCTGTTTCTGTTTCTCACTTGTTAGTCTATCAGTTTCTTTGTTAATACTTCGTTTCCCCTCTAAATTCCTTACCTATCAGAGTAGGACACAGTCTACAAAAGCTTGGCGAGAAATCAACTATCTGCCGATACGACAAGAACAACAAAAATGTTTCGGAAACTATAGTAAAATATAATTTTACAGTAAGATTTTCTAAGTACGGACCTACAGTTTCGTAGAAGTGGGTTTCGAGGAAAACACTGAGCTTACCGAAAATCTAACAAAAAGTAGATAAATTAAACCCATGGATGACACAGCAATTCAAAGTTTGTCCAAGTTAAAAAAAAAATGATTCAGTTTCTTCACAAACTCTTCGCGGTCTAGTAATTATGGTTGCTAGAGAGGCCCTATAGGTTTGAATCCTTCTCACGCCGGCCATTCTAACAGGTTTCCAAAGTTTGCTCTAATTCTAAGTAGGCAAATATCAGGAGTACAGTACAGGCCACAGGCGCCAAGTTTCTTCATTTGATACTGCAGTTTCAAAGAATTAGACGTGATTGTTTTCAGCACTAAGGCACTGTAAAATCCACATATTTTAAATTTCATTAGAACGTGAACAGAGCACCACTGCACAATAATATGTACCAAAATTTGAAGTTAGACTAGTGAAAATAATGCCATGTATTTTTTATTTTTCATTTTTTTTTAAATTTATTTATGGCCATTTATCATCTTTGGCTCAGGACGAGATGAGGAAGGTAGAGAATGAGAAACGTATCTGTCAGGGCCTTTCTAAGATACCATCCTGGTATTTTCCTGGTAAAACTGATGAATCTCCCGGGAAAACTTGGCAGAATGGTCGGCCGTGGAGTTCGCGAGTTTGATTTAATTTAAATTTAATGCCTTTTGGCAAATTTGACTGAAGCCGAATGGATGATGATGGCTAATTAGTGGAATAAAGAAATAGGGAGGAAAAGAAATATCCCCGAAAAGATCCACTCATACGGCGTTTGTCCATCCCAAAGCCCACATGGCGCGACCTTGGACCGAACCGAAGACCTCTTGAACCAGAAATGAGCACTCTACTACTGAGCAACCGCGGCCGCGAAAATGTTGTGTTACAACCGCCATTACTACATCAATAAGTGTTAAACAAAGAAACATATGTATGATATGAAGATTACAATCTGTAATAATCTCATACTTTGTTTTCAACCAACCTTTTAAGTAGCTGATGATTGGCTTAACAGACAACAAAACAATTATAACTTAGTATCAGCTAAGAGAAAAAATCGGAAATTTCGCAAATATCACGGACCGACCAACAACAAATTTTACAAAGTCAAAGTTTCGCTCAGAGAAGTTTTAGTCTAGACGAAGTTTTGGCCTGCGAAATTTTGGTCTGGCGAGGTTCTGGCCTTGTAAAGTTTTGACCTTGCGAAGTTACGGCCGCGAAGTTCTCTTGCGCAAGGTTTCGGCTGAAACGTTATGTTCCTAAACCAGTTATGATAGTAATGATCCAGTATTTCTCATTATTTTCGAAGTCCAATAAAGAAAGAAGTGAATTGGGGAGAATTGAAAGAAACTAACTACACTTGAGACAAAGTGCGTTTACTACTGATATTACTATTCGCACGGTAGCTGCATTGTGTGGTGATGAAAATAACTAGTTATAATGATCAAGAAGAACGGTAGTTCTGCGAGTGACGCTGACAAACGAGTCTGTTAGAGGCAATCCATTGTATACAACTAGTTTCGGATCTAGCGAACTACAACCCCAATTTTGATGCCTGAACTTTGAAAGCTCCTTTTCATACCAAGACAGAAAAAAATGGGTCTGTAGGACCTCCCTGGGCCCCCCTAGGGCGGTGCAAAAAAAATCAAAATTTCACATTTCTGGTGATAGCACTGACCCCACACCATATGGCTGGCCGATACTTGCGGAATTCTAATCTACGCTCCAATACCTTTCAAGTGGTGTATCACACGTCAAAATCGGTGAAGTGGTTCAAAAGTTACAACTTTTTTTACCCGAACCACAGAATTTTCACAAATGATAGAAAAGTGTGTTTGTCATTGTATCTGTCTTTTTGTTTTAGCCCCAAATGGATGATACCGGGGGATTTTGGGGGTCAATTGCGGGCCCCAACAACACTGAAAAAGTAGAAACACGAAATGGATGAAAGTTACTCCGCTTAATGGAGAAACAAAAGTCGAAAATTGGCGTTTTGTTGTATCTACTCCAAAATGTGGATATAGTGTAAGCCCTTTAGTTGAAAGATTGGTAATCTTAACTTCATTTTAAGGTTAAACATTTTATTTCTATTAGCCCAACGTTAACTGAAAATGTGTTGATACTGACCAAAGTGTTTTGTCGGGGAACGTTCAACTTATTTTACGCTTAACATTCGGCCACTTTCTGATTGAAGTGTATTCTGAACTGATAATTTGAGCTTACGTACTTTTGTGGATTAAGTTTAATCCTTTGTTGGATATTCTATAATCCAGTAACAGGACTGACATTACTTGCTTGTCACTGAACGCCCCGCCATTTTGAATGTTTATATTGATTTTATATTGACAAGGATTTCATTGGCTGAAAGAGAAATTAAGTTACGTATAAATCTTTACACTGTAGCAAACGTATCTCTCCTTTTCTTCACGAGACATTCCTCGCAGTAAAATCAACATGTTAATGATTAACCTTGTTCGCAGTAAAATCCAAGCTCTAAAATCACTCGGAAAACCATAAGAATCAACTGACTTCGTAGCTAGGTAGCGAGAGCATCTGACCAGTGTGTTAGTGGATCCTGGATCGAAACCCAGTCACCTATTATTTTTCAAAGAACATTGCTTTCTTCTCTTCTACTTTCAAAATATGCTCTGTTTCAATGAACGTTTCAATATACGTTGGAAAAGTCATATATGTACGCACGTATTTTGAAATTTTACAGAAAGTAAAACGTTCAACCGAAAACTGGCTGAATGTAGGTTTGTCCCAAAAGGGATGCAGCTTAGCTGCCTCCATTTTTTGATGAACGTAGTGTCTCCTATTTTTACAGCGAAGTTGGGGGAAACTGAAGCTTATTGTTCTTTTAAAGGAGTTACCTTTTCCGAGATACGGACTCTACCACGGCCTAAAATTGACTTTTTCTAAATAGGCAGCCTTACAAAATAAGTGATATCAGTATAAAAAGAACCTTCGGGGGTAAAGAGAAGAATGACGCAAGAAATCTACTCACGAAAGAAGTGATATGTATTTTGCGAGTGATTTTCTTTCTGTAACTATGGCGGAAGGGAGGATACTAAATCTCTTAATTTTATTAGAAAAGAAACACTTCCGCCATAGTGACACAAAGAAAATCACTCGCAAAATGGATATCACTTCTTTCATGAGTAGATTTCTTGCGTCATTCTTCTCTTTCCCCCGAAGGTTTTTAATACTGATTAGAAAAGCGACCAATAGTAATCTGTAACACTGCCGCTATTGAATAAACTAACAACAGTAGTTAGTTCATTTTAAAACCAATAGACAGAGTAAAATTGTCGTACCTGTGTAAGAATTACATTACATATGCCAGTTATCTGTGTCTGTCTTGTGTTACTAATTTGAAAGATAACACGTCCATTACATGGATGTACAAAAAAGAAAGCAGATTCTGAGATCGTGATCTGACATTTGAAATGGACATAATGTGTATGGTATGGGAAGTATAACGATATGTTCGGAATGTATTTGTTAAAATTTAGCAATCCCTTTCTATAGTTTTAAAACTGAGTTGCCTATGCTACAGCCTTGTCAAATGACATATTTTCTTGTAATAACCTGTTTCTAAGAGAACTATGAAGCTCTCCTATAAAAATAATTAATCTGAATCATTTGCACTTTTCTGATTTCTTACACAATTGAGTAATATATTGTACAACTGGTTGACCTATCAGTTGATCAAGTTTGTGGTAACTATATGTTCAGCTCAAACTCTATGTTCTTGCATGAAGTTCCTTGCAAAAACGACGCCTGTGGATTATATTGTCGTATCTCCACAAAACACAACTTTACAGAAGAGGAAGGTATAGGGCATTACTACTACTCCATAGAAAACTGAATGGCATTGACATGGTTGTAACCTTGTTGAGAAGTGCTTTAATACGCTGTAGTGACTTGTTCCGGAAACTGTCGGTTTGGCAGTTGCTGATGGAGATACGACAAAGTGGTAACAAAAATGACCATTAATCATGAAATTTAATACTGTAAACCCAGCAGAGGTTTGAAACGTTAAGAGTAATGACATTTAACAGAAAGGAAAAATTCTGGATTGCTGGTGGGATATCTATAGCTATCCGGGCTAGTGCTTTTTCACACTGAACCCAGAATTGTCATTTCTGTAAAAAATGTCTTTACTATAAAAGAAAATGACCATACTTTTTTAAACCTGCAAATTTGGATACGCAAATACATTAAATAAAAATTACTTTAAAGGTATCCTTTTACAAGGGGGCATTTCTCTAACTTGAACAATCAAATAACGAATAACTGCTTCAGTCCTTCAAACATATTTCCTTAGAAGAATCTGTTCACATCCGGCATGTATTTCGACATGATTCTTATGTCTTCCCGCTAATAATGGAGCCTGTTTTCGGATACAGTTTCACTATTTATTAATATTTTTCCACTGAATTTGAATTGAATTATTTTTTATAGTTTTTAGGCGTCTTTGGTTCATGCCGAAATAGGGTGGGTGAGAGTACGTGGAAAGATAGTTGATCAGGGGGTAGTTTTTGAAGGTATCACCCCAGAATTTGCCTGGTGTGACCGTGTGAGTGCGGGTAATCCTCAGTGAGGATAGCTGCCCGACCTTGGGCGTGAACGCCGGACCTCCTGAATGCTAAGCAAATGCCATGGCCGCTCGATAATATGTTTCAACAATGATTTAAAAGTTGAGGAGTAGCAATAAACAATTATAAATTATATCCATAATAACAAACATAAATTTAGATTAAAATATGAAGAGCTAAAATGCGAAACAAGTTATATTCCTAGAATTTATTTTTATGAGCAAAATGTCATACACAATATATTTACAGTTAATTTCACAAGGATGATTTTTTATTGAATTCCATATACACTAACAAGATTGAGGAATAACTAGCGGCCTTCAATGTTCTTCCATAATTCCAATTTATTACTTACTGTTTCTCTTGTATTAATAAATATCCTTCTGAAAGATATTCAATTTCTATTTCACTTTTTCTTTTTCTTTTTTTTACGTTTTATTCTTCCATAATTAAATTAGTTGATTTTAAGAAAAGGATATATATTAATTTTCATTAAACGCTGTATATTGCTTGCTTTCCACTCAATCGTAATAAGATTTTATATTAAATTTGAACTAATTATGTGTTGCAGATCAACACAATTACCGTTCTAGTGAGGTACAACATGGTTTTCAATAGTTTCTGATTGTTGTAGTTTCCTGTAGAAGACAAGTATTCGATCTTCTCTGACATTCAATTACCTCATTTTAAAAGACTATGTACATTACTATCTCTTATTTTGAGTTCTGACATCGACTTCTAAGACTTCGTTGCTGCAGGGGCAGAAACAAATGATCGCATCTTTTTTTAGGAAATGAAATGGAAGAACCACTCTCACTAAAGTCAAACTATTCCACTGTAACTTTTATCAACATGTAGATGCACAGTTTGCTTTTTTGTAAAATTAATCCTTTTTCCTGTTTGAATGTAGCTCAGTAGTTCGCATTTGTGTAAAAATATGCATTTCAGGTTATCAATTGGTCAGTCTGTAGAGCAACGCTGGATTAAAGGGGTGGTAAAAGGGTACACCCTAGGATCCCAATGCTTCAGGGGCTCCGCCAAAGTAAATCAGTTACTCTTACGAATACAAAGGATATGTAACAGGGGTCTTAACAAAGTCAATAGCCCAGGATCCACAAATAGCTTAAGCCAGCACTAGTGTAGAGTAAATTAACGCAGTCAAAATGTTACCTGAAAATAATGTAGTTTTTTCTGGATGAAGAATAGTTTCCTGAGAACGAATGCTTTGTAAACTATGCAGGCTCGTTATTTAGGGGGGGAGAGAGGGGCAGTTGCCCTCTCTGGAATTTTGCTTGAAATTTTTCATTTCAGAATTCGCACCAAAAGAACCTTATGTGCATCATGCACTGCGATTAAACAGATTCGACTTACTTATATGTCAATGAGTAGTTACAAATAGTTTCATTCCTAACAAATATTCGCATGGAAAATGCACTCACTCTGTTTTCGGTGTTTTAATGGAACTCAATAAAGAAATAGACATGGTGGATGCGAACCATCTTAGCTTATTTCTTTTTCATTTTTAAATTGGTCCCCAAAGGTAACATATTTGTAGCAACTACTTTACAGAAAAAAGACAACCTGTTTTACTAAGTCACTGCTTTCATTTTATTAAAGAATTTTCACGCAGAATATAAACGAACTAAATCTAAAAAGTACCTTTAAACGACAAATAAACGTAAAAACGCACTGTAAAGAAAAGCATTTTTTTTTTCAGTTTCGATTTTCTGTAGGAGTTCGGTACCAAATTTATAACTAAAACAACTTCTTGAAACGTGCTATGCGATGTAGTGAGTTTTAATTACCAGTTATATTAATTAATTTGGCGTCGACCACACACAAAAAGTCGGGAATGAGGAAACTATTTTCAGAAGTTCTCTTATTTTTACTTATAGTCCATTTTAAAGTTGGGCGTTTCTCTTGTGTAAAGAAGTTTATATCTATATACTCTTTTCCTTTTATACCAGTACCTCTCAAGAAAAAAAATTGCATTACGTCTGCATGGATTTACAATTGGATAGACGAGAAACTCTGTGCGGCGCCTGTTCAAGATTGACTAGACTTACCATAATAGTGATTCTCAATCTTTGTGCGCTGGCACACTAGTACGCCATGAAGTTGCTTGCTTGCCCGTGCTTCGCCCCCGAGAACGCAATTGTTTTTATTAAAATGGTAAAATAAAGAAAGAATTTAATAGAAATTGAATATCTTAAAAAATATTATTTATAAATACAAAGGGAACAGAACATTGTAAGTAACAAATCGGAATTGTTAAAATTATTCAGTCAATATTTATTTTTTATAATTACATACCTGCTGGTTTATTTTGGAACTTAGTGTGGCATAAGACATGAAGCCTGGACTTCCCCTATCCATCGCAGTTCGTATTCCAGTTTGAGTTCTTAATTTTATGGCATGGCACTCCCATGGTAACGTGTATATGGACCAATTTTGCATCTCTCTTAGTGAGGCAAATTGCTGTATAATTTTTTGTTCTCTACGGTTTGTAGCTTATTTCGTGTTAGTGGTTCTTGGGAAGTCCTGCCGTGTGAAGTCACAACTCTGGAAATTCTACTTGATGTTTTTTTGTTTTCTGATTGGTTAGTGTAACTTTATTCTGATGATTATTGTTAATGGTAGTTCTTGTCATTGCATAAGTATTCGCAGTTAGTGCTTTATTGTTAACATCTAAAGTAAGTCAGTCGATTTTTAAGGAATGGACCTACAGATTGTTGGTAAAATGGATTCCAAATCTTCGTTTCATGAGCCCCTACAAAACGTCCTTGCATATAGCAGAGAAGCGCGATTGGGACTTGTCTAACAACACGTTCTGATTTTCCTGAAAAGATGTGGTGATCTTAAAGGAAGCCTTTTTTTTTGTTTTGTTTTTTTCATTTTGTCGTATAAGTTTTGTCATCCGTCTCTGTGAGACCTGAAAATTTTGTTTTGTTCTGAGAAAGTCCAGTGATATTTTCTATGTTATGGTTTCCCCGTGTGTGGGGGTTCGATGTAGAAATAGTTTTCAATTTTGCATATTTCGATGTGTAGATCTATTTTTTTTTTTAAGTTGTGGGATCACATCATTATTAGAGTTTTCCCACCATAAAGGTTACTTTGTTTACAACATCATGCAGAATGTCGTCACTTAGTTAGTTAATTTCTTGTGCATACCTTCGGTCACGAATTTTCGATGATCGACTCGCCTTGTTGATGACTTGGCTGTGGAGCGGAAAGAGGTTAAGAAATTGTTTATTGATGATCTAATCCAGTCCCTGAATAGGAGACCCGTTTGCAACTCAATGTCCATCGTATCTAGTGTTGCAAAATCACCGAGATGTTCACTCACCAGGTGGTACGATTTTCCAATATGGCGCCATCTTGTCGGCTACAGAAAAGACAGTAGTTTCCCTATTATGTAATCCAGTCAGTGGCCGTAAGACCCTAAGAATTTCGAGGTAGACTAGGTTTCTCTTCTGATCCAAGTAAGACATGTCTAAAGGATGAAAAATAATCTTGGATAGAAATGTGTCAGACCGGACATATTAGAAACTCAATATGGCGTGGAGGCGAAAATATTATCTTTTTCAGAAACGAGGAAATCAGAGGGGCCTTGTTTGGGTTTGCACCCTCTGCCATTTTCAGAAGTTTACAAGACATGTGGTAGAGGGATATGACAGTAATATATTAAATTGATATTTTTATTGATCGAGTATCTTAAATTTATAGTAATTGCGATTTATTAACTGTATAATTGTATAAATATTATTAACAATTGATGTTCAATATGGTACCAACTTTCTATCCATACAGTGTACATGCAAAGCTCAAGGGTATAAAGATGTGAAATAATTAATTATGGAACTGCCAGCAAGCTTTTAGTGCACATATTAGCTGATTGAAGCATATAGTTTCATTGTTTTATGATTAACACAATATTTTTCTTTAAGATGGCCATGCTATACTTGATAATGTGTTGAATCTTTATTAGGAATCTTACACTAGATTAGATTCGGTAAGGTTATACGAAGTTATCCAACATTACACTGGAAAACATTGAAAAAAATAAATCAGAATGACGGACTGTTGGGCTCGAACTAGGAATGGCAATCCGCTCGGCTCGAGCGGTGAGTCTAACGAGTGGTCGCTCGAGTGGTCGGTGGTCGCTCGAGCTCGACTCACTGTAACCGAGTCGCAGGGTGAGTCTCTCTGAGCAGCGACTCGGCTCAACTCGAGCATATAGTGAGCTGTGGGTACCCACTCGACTCGAGAACCTACTGAGCGCCGACTCGACTCGACTCGAGAACCTACTGAGCGCCGACTCGACTCGACTCGAGCACCTACTGAGCGCCGACTCGACTCGAGCACCTACTGAGCGCCGACTCGACACGACTCGAGCAGTTGTGACCATTGACTCGAGTCAAGCGAGTAGGTACTGAGCACCGACTCGACTCGACTCGAGTCGTTGATATCGAAATAACTCGAAAAAAACTTTCTAAAGACATTCTTTTCTTAATCAATTCGTACTACAAAGTAAAAACAAATGTTTATCCATGACTAGAAAGAAAAGAATGGAGCGCGTCATTTCAAGAATTTATGAAGTGATTGTATATGAGAGAGCGCCTCATGCTTTTCTTTTTAGGCATACATAAACATTATTTTCCTTTTTAGTACGAATTGATTAAGAAAAGAATGTCTGTAAGAAGTTTTTTATTATTTTGTTATGTTAATTTAGTTTCACTATTTGCTGTTTCTTTCCTACTAACTTTGGAAACAATGATACTAGAAAGCATGATAGTCGATGTGAAGTTAGTTTATTGATCTCCTTGGCAAAGTAATTTGTTGTTCTAAGTGTTCTCGAATAAGTGAACAAGTAGAAAACCGAGATAGCTTTGTATAAATTATGAGGTAAGATAACTTTGCATTACTATGACATCGTCCACTGGCTACTTTTCAGACGGTTATGTCAATCCGCTTGGCTCGAGCGGCGAGTCTAACGACTCGAGTCGAGTCGTTGCTCGAACTCGACTCACTGTAACCGAGTCCCAAGGTGAGTCTTCCTGAGCAGCGACTCGGCTCGACTCAAGCACATAGTGAGCGCCGACTCGGCTCAACTCGAGCACATAGTGAGCGCCGACTCGACTCGACCCGAGCATATAGTGAGCGCCGACTCGGCTCTACTCGAGTATATTGTGAGTTTCGACTCGACTCGAGCAGTTCTCTGTACCGGCTCGACTCGACTCGAGCAGTTCTGAGTACCGACTCGACTCGAGCACCTATTGAGCGCCGACTCGACTCGAGCACCTATTGAGCGCCGACTCGACTCGAGCACCTACTGAGCGTCGACTCGACTCGACTCGAGCACATAGTGAAAGCCGACTCGACTCGACTCGAGCACATAGTGAGCGCCGACTCGACTCGACTCGAGCACACAGTGAGCGCCGACTCGACTCGACTCGAGTAGGTATTGAGCACCGACTCGACTCAACTCGAGTCTGACCGAGTCGCGACTCGAGTCGAGCGAGTCGTTGACATCCCTAGCTCGAACCCGGTTGTGCTCCCTCCCTGCTGGTTTGAAAACCACAGGATTTCAATAAGCTGTTTGGAGATAGAGAAACGTTCCCCTACTTCCTCTTTTGAAGTTTTAAATTTAAAGAACCATTTGTCTCTCCCCCCTCCCTCCTCCAATTGATAAATCCTCTAATTAATCAAAATGCAGTAGAGGGTTGTAGTTTTCTCGGATCCACCTGCCGCCGAAATTTGAGAATATAGATCATTAATTTTGACAATTCTTATTCACACATTAAGAAGCTCACCTCTGCCACTTTTCTTATTAAGAAAGTAAAATGTTAACCCTTAAGACAGAGGGAACATCTACTATCGTGAGAAACAGGAAGTGTATGCGCGCGACGTATGTTTGTCATTTCAGAGTTGTGGAGGAAAATTGTCTCTGGCCAGACATCTTAATCATTTCTATGTAATAGGAAAAGACTGTGTATCTGTTGGTGTTTTTGCACGTGTCTGATAGCTTGTTTTGTTTGTCGCAGTGTTTGTTCGGATATCAAAATATGAGGAACTGAATACGCTAAATCCTTCTGTTCTTGGAAGATAGATTTTTAAAAACCAAGGTGAGAATGGTTTTGATTTTCATGCGAGATCTTCTTGAATATTTATACAGTACATTAGTTCATAAACGAGGGAAATTGATGTTTGATACGAAATTTGAGAAGTATATTTGCTACTACCATTTGGAAAGTTTCTGCCACTAACAGGCACCGTATTTGATACAAAAAAAAAAGATCAATATTGTAAAAGGAGACAACATGCTATTGCACCGTCTCTAAAGCAAGTTGCTCAGATGAAAGTTATGAGTAGATTTGGTTTTTGTTATCGCGAAGAGACTCCATTCAACCTCATAGGGTCAATATATAACGAGAACAGTAACATTTGAAGTAGAAGAAACTGTAATAAACTATTTGATATCAATCTTGTGGAATCAAGACCACATATTTAGCGATAGGCATTATGAAAGTGACATTACAGTTCTTAATGTACCTTACATTAATGTACACTAATGAGACATTACGGTCCTGCCGTCATTTTAACCAGAAAACTGGTCTTTTAGATGTCATTGAAACTGGAAGATTAGTTAGTAGAAATGAAGTACTTGGACATAAAAATGGCGGTACCAAGTTGGAGGATTACTTGAATTTAACCACGTGAAATGCAATTTTGTTAATTTCGGACATTGAAATATGTATTTCAACACAAATATTAGGGAAACAAGCTATATTTTCATGAAAATTATAATACTGAGGGACTCATTGTTTAGATTTTCTCGCGCGAGGGACTGTTAAGAATGGAATGTAAACATTATTTGAGATAAATGTACTTACACAATTGTATATTAAATGGGGAAATGAAGTCTGGTAAATCGAGGTTATCTATATTTCGCAATTTATTAATAGAAAGAGACCCCTTAGGAACCATAATGAGTCAAGACCTAACATGAAAACTGTCATTTAAAGTTTCTTAAACACGTATCTGAAGGATAAAAGGATGGATTTACATAATCCCCACTGCTTTGAGAGAAATGGAGGACAATACATAGACTGATAAGTAACATTTGAAGTAGCTTCAATATGATTTTTAAGCAGAATCTACTCTTTGAATTGTAATTTCGTGACTATGTAACGATTCTGTATACAAGTTTCGTTAAAAGACTGCTTCGATATGGAGACAAGCAGTATTTGAAGCATTTTGAATGAAATGAAAGCTAGAAAGAAGTTAACTTAACCATAAAAGATTGCTTGAAACTACATTTACTTATAACAGAAGGAGAAAACTGAGAAAAGAGGTCAATAAGAGTGCTTGTTGTGTCGATTCAAGTGTTTTGCACCTCTTAATTACAGTGTAGATTTCGATTATACGACATGGATTGGTAAATCAGTACATGTCTACCTTTTCTGAGACCATCTAGGTGAAATATTCATAACTAAAATATTTTTGTCATATTAATGAATTAAACTAGGTATAGCCTCTGTGTATGATGTTTTGTAGAATATATTAAGACAGAGACAAATAGAGTTGGTAACAAGAAATTATACTTATATGTTTTTAATGTTAGAATCCTTGGCACTTTCACGAAATTTTGTAACCTTGCGGGAACCTGGCGGAGACTTCTTATCAGATGATGTAAGAACTTCCTCCCACATATGCCGACTGTTGTAGACCCCTTCAGAAACACACACTAACTAGACTACCAATACGCATCGGAAGTGCAAGCTTTGCTCCGATAGCTCTGTGACCATATGCTTGCATTTGAAACAGGAAGAGTAGGAGAGGGAGAGAGTCTGTTGAAATTTTCTGTCACACATCCTCGGCCAAAGGGATATACCAGCAACAGCTGACATTGCTGAAAATGCAGTGTTGTCATCTTACACTTGACAGTGTTTCGATCATAAAATAATTTAATAAGCTATTCTTTACCATTCGTATAGTAATTGAACAGCGACAACAAGGGTCGACACTTTACCAAACTTTTAAGTGTCGCCAATCACCTATAAATTTAATAAAATATCACGCAGGTTTCTTATTGTCTGATACGGTCATATATACACCACTTTTGGACTACATCTCCAAAGCCCCTGAGTCGGTTACTAGTACTGCTAGGTTGCATACCTCGTAGGATACGAACTGATCAATATGTATGTAAAGTATCCAAAGCCGAACTTAGTGACTGGAAACTGCAAAATATTTAAAGGTGTTGACCACCAACTATAATACACTCGTGTCGTGCTGGTTTGCATAACCAGTATGCTCTATGAATGAGATAGCAATTCCTCTTAACAAAGTCCCCCTCTCAGAAGACCACAAACACTACCATACTAGGGTATGACGTCATTTGTATTAAAAAGAATCTGATTGCTTGATGAAGTCAATAAATTGCCGAGAGAACTGAATTGTGACTTCGTCTGCTTCAGATGAACCAGGAAACAATTGCTAACTAAGACTGCACTTTTGCCGAGGTGGCGGTAAATGTGTGCTGGTAAGTCTTGAAGAATGGACACCTTGCCTTAGTATAATTTGTGATGAGTGCTTTCACGATATTTCCTTTGACATGAAAATGAGGTGTAGAGTTAAGCAAGGAAATCACTCTACTTCGTATGGTTGAATTATTAACAACACTCTTGTTTTGTCAGCAAATATTACAGAACTTTGTTGAATAACACACAGTAATTCTATTGATGTACTGCATAACTTTTTTACGACTAATAAGAAGATTTGACATTCCGAATGTAAGGACAGCTTAATCTTATGGATGAAAGATACACTGCATCCATGGACATGTAGGAACAAAGATCTTCACTCCTTTTAACTTTGAATATACACAATGACTGGTGTTTGTATAGGAATAAAACTGATTTATACTAACAAGGAACTTTTTATTTGTGGATATGTAAGATATACAGACTCAAAGATTTTCCAAATGATCCAAAAGATATTGTGATTACACTTGATACAAACTATTGAACAGTGATGCTTTTCCAGACAAGTGATACAAGCAATGCTGGGATGAAAAAAATAACTGGTATAAATTATTGTGTTTAAAGACAACTAATACAAAATACTGATATATAAAGACTAATTATACTAAAATATTTTTTCCTGTGCAATAAAAATAATGTTATGATAATAAAGATTAACAAAAATTGTTAAATGTATTTTATTTTACTGTTTTAAGAACTTTACATTACAAGGCAATATTTTACATATGCATTAAATAAAAAATTCAAACGTATTTGTCCTCTTGGAAAAAGTTTTGTTTAAAAAGTTGAGTGAAATAAAATTTTAAAAAAGAATTTTGCTTTCAGATTTAAAAAAAATATTTCATAAGAGAAAATCATAACAAAATATTTTCGGAAGAAAAATATTATCGTAGGAAAAAAAATAGTTTTTCACTTTCATGAAAAAACACTTTTGTAAGAAAATAATTTTCATTTTAAAAAGTTTTCGTAACAAAAACGTGTTTACAGAAAAATCAAGAAAAAGTTTTTTTAACAAAAATTTTTAAGTTTTACTTTCAGAAGAAATTACGTAAAAAAAATTTTGTAAGAAAAAAATAGTTTTATAAAAATATCATAATAAAAATTTTACTTTTGTTTCTGGTTTTAGAAAAAGGTTTTTACTTTTACATCAAAAAAGTGTTTAAGATTTTCCTTTACAAAAGGTTGGTTATCAACTATAGAATTTGTAACTTGTACTACAATTATTCACTGCATTATCCATAGGGGAAAGTAACTATCGGTAAAGTTACAAAATATTGGTTGTCTGAAGGATTAAGCTTCCTCGGCTTATTATTGACAGTTCAGTGTGTGTTCCAGTGTCCTTCAAAAACGATTTTGTATCCTGGTTTTCGCAAGTTATTATTAGGACAAAAGATTTGACGACTATCATACTTTTCATTGACCAAATTGTAATAGTGATCATAAGTTATTTGCTTTTGTGCGCGATAATTCAAGTTACACCACGAACTTTGTAAACATACTTCTTTTCATCAGTAAGAACATTCTTCCTAGCATAACAATGATTTTTGGACCCAATCCAATGAAGCATTGAATCTCCCATTCATGTTCTATTTCATTAGTCAATTCTCAGAGGTAATTAGCAGTACGTAAATATAATGGTTTATCTTTTCTCTGCACGTATATACTGAGTCTGTGTTACAATGTATGAGACGTTCTATACCTACAGTGTCTAGCAATTAATATAAACGGACACTAGCCCAAGACGGTATGAGGACTGCTACTCCTACATTGATAAAGGCGTGAGGTGGATTTTCATTTTCAAAGTCTATAAGTTACTTGAATTTTTTGTTCTTTAGGTGTCATTCGCTGAACTTCCAAATGAGGCGAGCGATAATTTCCCAAAATGTTTTTCGGTCAGTAACAATACGAGTGTGTGGAATCTCGCAACTTTGTACCCATCTTCAGAATAAGCTATTTAAAAATATTTTTCAAATATGTCTCAACTCGGCGTTACGTTGGATCTTATCATACTCAAGACCAAAATCTTCTTGCTTGCTAATAATCATGAATATATTGATGGTTTTCCTCTTTTGTAGTACAATTATCATCAAACCCATTGGCTTCCTGTTTCATTCTTAGGAAATTATCGAGATATGGTATGAGGAGTCTCAGTCATTTTCATTTCCCAGATTTCGTATGTCTTAAGAACAACATATCCTTTTTCAAACGCCAAATGTAGTTCAAGAACAACCAATCCTTGATTACACTTACTTCTTCATTACGGGTACATTTTCCATTATTCAAGCCCTCCATACAAGACCTACACAAATCAAAAACGAAACGTTAATGTGCGTTATATGGAAAAATGGGTGTAGCAAGATTTTTAGGAGCAACTACTTTACAGTGAACCAATGCCTGGACATTAGCTGGATCAGGCATGTCTTGCCTTTATGAAATTTAATTTTTCCCGTCGGCATAGTTTTTTAGACATTACAATGGGATAAAGGAAAGTTATGTCCAGTTATGATAAATACTCGTCTACAGCACATAAAATATAAGGAGAGAAAGCACTCGGTGTGTCCTCCTTTAAATTCATCTTTTGGACGCAAGGGGTCTTGCATTTCACTACACTTATTTTTTATGAAACTTTAAATTTCAGGAGGTGCTTAGCCCAGCTTTTCCCACTCGCATTCCCAGAGGGATACAACTTTAATTTTGCAACTGTTTTTCAAAAGTTGAAATCTCGCGAGTGTAGCGTTGTACCGGTTTTCCAAAGTATGTCCCTGATCTGAGTTAGGTTACTGAGTTAGGTGATAAGAGGAAATTGAAGTACATTTGTCCACATTGGGAAGTTGATTTTCCGGTTTTGGTATTTATCCTCACCAAAGCTGCACTGTAATAAGAAAGAAGTTTGCGAATTAAACTCTAGAATTAAACTATTCTCTCTCTCCCAGCAGTTACCTTTAGTTCCCGTTAGGGTCAAGGTTCTCAGCCAACTTTCCGACCCCGCACTTAGTACACCCACATTGGCGAGGAGGGAAGTCTCCCTAGAAGATCTTGCTCCCGTCTGTCGTGCGAACAGCAATATGTTTCCTAGATTCGAGATGTTTTCATTAAAATGTGGTACTTAATATTTACAGTCATTCATTGAAGTTATAATAATTAAATTTTGTCATTACTGAAACAAGTGAATGCTGTGATTCTACTAACAATCGCGAAGGCTCCGAGGGTCCGCTGATTGAATCACAAAGTTTAATGAACCCAGTGTAGACTCGATCCGGACTACCTCTACGACCAGTCTCAGTACCTAATGTACACATGTTGCTAAATGTCCGTTTATAACGCCGAAGTTGTTCATATTGACTACACGGAGCTGTTCGTAATAAGCGATACGCGATTGGAAATATGCAGAATCTGTATGAGTATCTTTTGTATCTCTAAATACCAACGATATAGCCGGTTGTTCCAAAATTTGAATGGCTGGAATTGGACTAAGACCTGGTGATCCGCTAAGACTGTCGTTTTATGTCCTAACAAGAAATATCTCCATCGGCGTACTGCGAGTACTACCGACAGCGTTTCAAGTTCAATTTTTGTGTACCGGATCTCGCACGGTTTCAAACTTTTCTCAGTAAATCCTATCACCTGTCTCTGGTCCATCCTGGGATAAAATAGCAGTCGTTCCCACTGTCGATGCGTCTACTATCACCATAAAGTCTATCTTCAGGTCCGGATGCACTAGGAGGATGATTTGCAGATTTTGTCTCGGATCTTTGTAAATGAAACCCCGTGTTCCGCCTGCCAACCCTATTTTCGTTTCTTCCGCAGAAGGAAAAAAGGTGATGCGGCCTTGAGCGCATAATCTAACAAAAATTTTGAATATCAGTTAAATACTCCCAAAATTCTTTGGAGTTCCTTCGTACCGGGAGGTCGAACAAGTGACTGGATCATTCGAACGTATTCCGGGTCCTTACTGATACCGTTGGGTGTCACTACAAATCCTAAAAAATGTAATGTGAGCTGCCAGAAATTTACACTTTCGCAGATTAAGGTTAATGCCCACATCCTCAAATCTGCTCAAAACCTCGTCTAACAATTAGATGTGTTCTACGGGATCTCTACCTGGAACCAGGATATTGTCGATATAAATTATAATTGTTTTTCATTAAATCCACATTCATAACTTTCTGTAATGCGGCCATACAGCACGTGGCCCCGTTTCGATATCCATCGGTACGTAGCTTAAGCAAGCCCGAGATTATCCGTTCTTGGCCTTCCCATTACCTCTTCACGTCTCAAGCTAGCAGATTTGACGTACTTATACAAGATGCTTAATGGGAATCTTATAACTGGAGAGTTAGTATCTAAATTTTACTTCCGTGTTCCCTTGCGAATAACAAGAAATAATAACCTGCTTCATTGTGCCACGCCTAGGCTAAGTACTGCAGAGCTCCTTATTCTACAGACTTGAAAATATGTATAATAATCTTGATTCACATATTGACATTTTTGGAACTGAAACCACTTCCCGTCGAGCTCTAAATATCAATACCTGAGTTGTTCCTCTTGTGTATTATAATCGTCGTCATGTTCGTTTTGCTAAGTTGTCTGTTGTTTAAAATTTAATTTAATGTTATTTAGTTTGTAGTAATGTTATGTAGTTATTTTGCAATGTTATTTAGTTCCAGTGTAAAATGGCAATTCCAGGTGTATCTGAAACCTAATAAACAAATAAAATAAATAAATATACAACTCAAGTAAATCGATAATCTGTGCTTTGTGTGCGAAGGAGAGAAGGTTCCGGCAATCCTCGGTTATTGCTATCTGCAAGTAGGATTCTACCAAATCAAGAGATCTTCTGCAATTTAATATTATTAAATTTCGCAAAGAGGTTTTCAACTTTTAAATTAACTAAAGGTATATGCCGATGTAGCTCAGTCAAGTCTAAACATATTCTCACTTAATGGTTCCCTACTTTTTTCACTATGACCAAAGGATGATGATGTTTACTAACGGTGGATTCAAGGATTCCTTGTTGTAGCCATGACTTGATTTTTCTCTAACTGGTTTGCGATATCACAGAGGAACGGGATATGATTTCTTTACAATTGAGTCAGATATATAAACATTAATGGTGTATATAAACTTGTTACCCATGCCTGGATTAAGGGAAAATGTTTTCCTTCGCTTCACTAAGACGTCACGAAGCTGTCTCTTAACGTCATCCTCTACTACAACCTTTCCTATTACCTCTTCGATGTCTTCAAGGATGACGGTGTCCGTTCCAAGATTCTCTTCTTCCAATTATCTCGTAACATTTGCTATCTCTGCTACGCATGAGTTACATATTTTCTCATCCGGCCATCGTGCCTCACTTCTCGTTTCAGAGCCTTGATCAAAACTTTTCGATCACATGAGTTTGTCAAGTCTCGGCATACTTCCCAACACCTCTTCAGTGAATTGGCTAGGCACGTTGGCTAGTTCTCGGTCCCATCTTCTCACTTCCTACTTCATAGAGTTGCTATCGCATGTGCAACGTTTAGCGTTATGACACCCTAATGGATCGTCTTCCATATGACATTCACAACCTCTTGTTCATATTGGTGAAGCCGTCACATCGCTTCGTCCATCATCCCCTATAAGTTTAATTTCATTGATGGTAGCGGTACTTCCTCACAGATAGGTGGAATTTCTCCCCTGACTTCCTCTCCTGCCACTTCAAATGAAATTTATGCTCGTTCAAAATCTAGATTTATCCCCAAGTTAGTCATCACGTCTTTACCTAGCAATAAGTCACGACTTAGTCCTTGCACCACTAAGAATGAACAATATCTATGCTAATGGGTACTATGACTTCTCCTTTCACATTCTTTTTTCTAGTGCCAAAGTAGTCAATGAGGAAGATATTTTTAACGGGCTTGATCTCAGAACCGTATACTACTGACGCTACTCTTTTCCACAGATTTAGAGAACATAACAAAGCTTCGGTCCTGCTATCCACTAAGGCAAGCACTGGTTTATCAAGAATCTGTACATTTACAAGACTCGAACATGTTTCGTGGCTCTGGCATTGTTCCTCTGTTTCACCGTTAAGTGTGTATTCTTTTTCGTCTTCCCAGTCACCCGCATGAATTTGGCAAAATAATCTTCTTCGATTCCATCGATATCTCTGTCATTTCTCTTGCGATACTATTCGAATATTGGGTTATTTCCATTGGGTGCTCTTTGTGGGTCTTGATATACTTCGAGTACCCCATCCTCCGACTCGTGAGAAGGGTAATTCCATCAGTTCTTTGAAGGTGGATGTCTGCTAGGGTCAGAGGAGTTCTAACCTCCTCTTCCCCCTTCCATTGATCCCATTTCTTGAGAGTCTTGACTACTACTTGTATCACGCTTCTCCTCATTGTCCCGCTTATGTCGACCATTCCATCGGCTTTGACGTTGTTGATCGCAATTACAGCGACGATTTCTCCACCTACGTCGGTAGGAGTTTGTCGGGGTATTTGGTGTATCTTCAAACTTCCTGTAGTTCGGGAGTTTAGTCATAGTTCCTTCATCTCATAACTCTACTGCACTAATTCTCGTGCTACGTTTCGCAGATCGCTCATCCACATGATCTTCAAGATAATGACCTCTCAACAAATTCTTCTTTGACTCGTAGGTATCATGTATTAATTTTAGTCGCCGAATAGACCCCAACATATCATAAAATTTAAGATTTTTTTACGGAGACTCGATGCCTTTGAAAAGTAACAGGCAGCAATGTGATTAAAACATTGCATATTTGTCTTTCGCTACTGGAAGAATCGAGATGCATGATTTTACAGAATCGCGTAATAATGAAATTCTCAACTCCGGCGTCCACTTTAGGATTAAATGGAATGATTCGTTTTCCAGCAACGTTTTCCACACTCGTTTTCCGAAGCTTTTTTCACCCGTAATATCACCATTTCTTCCCTTCAAAACCAACTTCTGTTCACTTTCATCTAATTTAGCATTTACTGAGATCTCACGGTACGGGTTCATTTGCTTATTTACAACAGAGAAAACTCTAGTATTAACTTCGTTGCTACAGTCTTGTCTTAAGACGATGCTTTTCAGCTCCTCTTCGATAAGCGTAAGTTTCTCTTCTTGCCTCTCGAATCGCGCCTTCATTGATTGTACCTCGTCAAAACACGCAGAAATAATCATAACAGCTTCTGCAGGGGTCCCAGTTTCCATCTTCTCAATTTTGATTTCGATTTCTGCTACGTGACAACTCAATTCATTAACCTTACGTTTTTTTATCCCTCTCTGCTTCTTCAACCTTGGATTTCATGGCTTATTGCTCTTCTTTCAAAATGGTAATTTATATACCCATGATTTCCACATCGCATGCCACGGCTTCTTTCCAGCTCTCTACATGTTCAGTCATGTCCTATATCTCTTTTCTTATGATAGATGAGGCTCGCGTTTCCTACCTACTTGATCCATTTGAGACTTCATATCAACCTGGAAAAATTTGATTTTCGTTCCATCCCTGTACATCTCTCATTCACCTTCTCCATTTGAGCTTTTAGTTCAGTATGTGCCATTACGACCTTGGCCTCAAAATGCCGAATTGTTTCCTCTAATTGTAACATCGTTTCTTCTTTAATACTACACTGAGTTTCTCTAATCGCAACCCTGTTTCTTCTTTAATACCACGCTCAGTTTCCTCTAATTGTAACCTCACTTCTTTTCTAGTTTCTTCCGATTGTTATTCTATTTTAAAATTCATTTTTGTTTCTAATTTCGTCCATTTGTTTCCTCGAACCTTTTACCTGATTCATCATATCAATCAATGTGACCAGTGAGAGGACACGTTGTTGAGCGACCTTTTCTCAGTGATAGGAACGGAACTCACTTAGTGTCGATTGTCTCACACTTCCTTGAGAGATAGCATCTTTGGGTGCAACCCATGGATCCTTGATGAAAAGATTGCTTACTGAAAAAGGGAGTTCGAAGGTCGCCGAAGTCAAAGGTGTTGCAGCTGATCCACTCCCTATAAGGCAGATGCACTTTAAAGAAGGTGTAGAAAGACGCAGTGAAGCACCCTTTAGTTTGAGAGATACATTGATTGATATGATGAATCAGCTAAAAGGTTCGAGGAAACAAATGGACGAAATTAGAAAAGAGTTGAATTTAAAAATATAATAACAATCGGAAGAAACTAGAAAAGAAGTGAGGTTACAATTAGAGGAAACTGAGCGTGGTATTAAAGAAGAAACAAGGTTACGATTAGAAAAAACTCAGTGTAGTATTAAAGAAGAAACGAGGTTACAATTAGAGGAAACAGCGTAGTATTAAAGAAGAAACGATGTTACAATTAGAGGAAACAATTCGGCATTTTGAGGCCAAGGTCGTAATGGCACATACTGAACTAAAAGCTCAAATGGAGAAGGTGAATGAGAGATGTACAGGGATGGAACGAAAATCAAACTTTTCCAGGTTGAGATGAAGTCTCAAATGGATCAAGTAGGTAGGAAACGCGAGCCTCATCTATTATAAGAAAAGAGATATAGGATATAACTGAACATGTAGAGAGCTGGAAAGAAGTCGTGGCATGCGGTGTGGAAATTATGAGTAAATAAATTACTATTTTGAAAGAAGAGCAATAAGCCATGCAATCCAAGGTAGAAGAAGCAGAGAGGGATAAAAAACGTAAGATTAATGAATGGAGTTGTCACGTAGCAGAAAACGAAACCAAAATTGAGAAGATGGAAACTGGGACCCCTGCAGAAGCTGTTATGATTATTTCTGCGTGTTTTGACGAGGTACAATCAATGAAGACGCGATTCGAGAGGCAAGAAGAGAAACTTACGCTTATCGAAGAGGAGCTGAGAAGCATCGTTTTAAGACACGACTGTAGCAACGAAGTTAATACTAGAGTTTTCTCTATTGTAAATAAGCAAATGAATCCGTATCGTAAGATCTCAGTAAATGCTAAATTAGATGAAAGTGAACAGAAGTTGGTTTTGAAGGGAAGAAATGGTGATATTACGGGTGAAAAAAGCTTCGGAAAACGAGTGTGGAAAACGTTGCCGGTGCAATCATGGACAGAAACGAAGGACACACAGGGAAATTCGAGAATGAGACAACGTGCAGAAACCTAAAATATGCTTATCTGACATTAAGCCGTTCACAAGCTACCATTTTGTGCATGGAAGCATCTCAGAACGCGCATTTCTAGCACAATTTGAACGCGAAGCGAGCTTGAGTGGGATACCTTCCGACAGGTACCTAGAAATCATCCCTATTGTTCTATAAAATCCTGTAGCCTCGTGGTGCCAATCTAACGTTCACCTTTCAGCTCTTATGGAGTGTTTCACAGATTATTTCTAGAACATTATCATTCTGATGAATTGACATATTCATGCGTCAGAATGGCACACGTCAGACATATTCAGAATGGCACATGTGTCAGAGCAAGTGATCGAAAATATCTCTATTAGCCTCCAAACACTTTCGCGCCCTCACTAGCAATGATTAGGTACATTGGCGCAGTGCTTCCCTGTTAAGATGAAGTTCGTTTACTTCATCCATTATGCAAGTCCGAAAGTCCTCTGAGGTGTTCACCGTGCGTTCGTCACCATTTGTTTTAGCCAGCTCCCAATACCACAGTTTATGTGTATCAAATATGGGGATCTAGGAGGCTATTAAACAGGGTCAAACGTGCTACGCATCAGCCTGTGTATTCTGTGTTCAGCAAGCGGGTTACATTGCGGGTCAAGTGGCGTGGTGCTCCGTCCATCTGATACCACATTCGCTGGCGGATGGCAAGAGGAATATCCTCAAGATACCTAGTCATTGTACCCAGTCATTGCTAGTGAGGGCTCGCATGTGTATGGAGGCTAATGGAGATATTTTCGATCACCTGCTCTGGCACATGTGCACACCGGCGGTGATCCTCAGTGTCATATAACATGTTCTTTCACTGTTGCTGTGATTTTCTCTAGTGCTAGTCCCTGAGACACCGATATCACTTGTCTCTCTTGCAAAACATTTACTCGTATGTAAGTATATATCTGAAATGAAGTCTTAAAACATATAAGTTTATATGAACATTTTTGCTGTACTTGTCCTGTACAATCATCTCGCAGAATATTTACCTTTCCTCCTGAAGCACCCTGTATATAACAGGCAGCTGAAATGCGTGGAGAAGGGGCGGGTAAGACTAAATCAATTATCGATCTAGGGCGTATTTAAGCTAGTTACGCCACTGGCTTTCAGAGTAAGTACCTCTGGTTCTTACAAGGGGTAAAACATACTTCAAATACTGGTACGATTAGTTATGAAGATCTTTTTGTACAACCTTCAAATGTATCTAAACACTTTCGGATAAAGAGCTCGTAGGATACGCTAGAGAATCTCTCTCTATGCCCTGGTCTCGGGAATTTGAGAGATGCTATTATTGTTATAATCTTGTAGTTTAATGGTAACTGTAATTGGTAATATCCTATTAAGATTTGAAGGAAACTCCATGATGTTAAATGGGATGTTGCGTTATTTATGTCAGAAGCAAGGTATTTTTATGCAGATGCTATCAAAACAGTCCTCTAAATATTGGAATTATAAGAGCTAGCAAAAAGAATATTATTCAGAGCTATTTTTGCAACCAGCTTTCCGTATAGTACAGATTAAAATAAAAAGTTCATTCTAGAGATGTACTGTACATGAAGGATTTTTAGAGTGTATTTGTCCTTATCATTCGAATGATTGTTGTGACCGACGATAGTAGTTAAACAGTATGCGAATTCACGGAAACCCAATGTTAACAGAGATGACAATTCACCGAGTGTATAGTTTCTATATTGTAGCGATCTTTAATACATTGACATGTTGCTAATATTGTTCGAAATATGAGGGTTTTTTTTTTTAAGAAAAACTGCCTATGTGAAAGGCAGATAATTTATACTTGTTAGTATTAATCGTGTTGTGAAGATACCATAGAAAGATACAGTGTATTAAATCTAAATACTGCTAGACAAAATACGAATTTAAATAATTTAAGTCAAACTAAAACTTTATGAAACACCTTTTCTATTTTTAGGATGAAATATATTAACGTATTTAAATTTAACAATGAAGATTTATATATTGAAATCTGATGTTAACTAGCAGTATATAACAGAATGATTTACGTGAATGATTAATATGAACTTCTTTTCCACAACGTTATACATTAAACAGTCTGTTCATTTTATTGAGGTCAATTCACACCTTAATGGCATTCAGAAGTCGTTAAAGGAGTACTATATTCCATTATCGTTTCTGGTTTTTACGTCAATTTTCTTAATAAATCTTGCAAAACAACCTACAAAGCACCCTATTATTATCATAAAAATACATGCTTTTAAAGAAAGCCAAAGAATTGGTAACTCCGAAATCGACTAGATACGAAGAGCAAAGCTTTCACCAAGAATTATGGGTTACATCCTCGCCGTTTGTTAAACGTCTAGTGCAAGGTAGAGAGACAATCTTTACCCGTTGCTTCTAGTGGCATCCTTTATCTATCTCCTCTGACAGTTTTTATAGTAGAAGAGTGTCTTGCATAATAGCTAACGTACATGAAGGGATTTGCTATACAGAGAATCAAACATCGCTGCACGTATTTGGAAGCAGTGAACAATAAGTTATGTTATTGTTTTCATCAATTTAACACTTTAACTTTAAGCAAGTTACTTTCTCTTGTAATTTAACTTTGTTTTTCTTTCGCACCCATATATAGTTTGTGAAAGCATACTCTTACAGTTTCCAAAGTGAAATAATAATAATAATAATATGGGGAGGGCACACTCATCTTTTATGATATCTATAAAATTGAGCTGATCGAGTTGAGATAGTCCTGCGTTTAAACAGATAAATGTTCAGCAACTATATACTGGATCGAAAATCTGGAAGTGTATGTAAGCAGACGAATGAACCAGCAGCTCACCCATACTGAACTTCCAGTTGTTTGTTATGTTGACATCCACTTGCACTACATTGTTAAAATGAAGCAAGATTCACTTTAGCTAAGGGTAGAGTAATTAATATCCTGTTTCGTAGTACATATTGACTATTGCCTATTGCAATATTTTCTATAATTTCTTGGATAGGAAGCGAACACTTTTGCGAACTTTTTTTCCTTTCGAATGACACTAGACTGGTTTATTGTATGTTTGGTATCTCCTTTGATAATAACCATTGCATGTGAAACACGGAGAACAGTGTTGTAAACTGTAAATACTCTACCTTGTTAAACGTAGCAAATTTACGTATACAACTTTTAGCCTGTTTTGAATTTGAATAGGGTAAGATAAGGTAATTGATAATACTTTTATATTAAGTGACTTTTTTATAAGGAAAGAACAAAATATATTTTGTTAAACTATGTGTATGCTTATACGTATATTAGAACCATCCTTCTAGGCAATATTTTCCACTAGTTCATTAAGATACAAGAAACACACAGTAATTAAAAACAATGAAAACAACACTAAGGAGGAAGCTTACTCGGTGATAATTGTATTTTTTTGTGATAGTGGGTAGATTATTTGGTGACATTATGATTTTTTAACCAGAACATTCCCGAATCAAATGTACATGTCACTCTCATTAGACGATTTGTCACAAGTCGTCATATATGGGCATAGTTATGTCCTCGTCAATGTCCTGTATATGACAATTTTCGTGAATGGTTGCATGAAAAAGCTGCACTAAATTCAGCTTGCAGCTGCCTTGCTTTTGACATCTTGTAAATACCTAACTCTGTATTTAGTACACATCCAGGCATTATCGTGCTTGTCTGACGAAGTGACGTTCACTTCCGAAAATTCTGAAGAAAAATCATATGTTGCTCATAGGAATAAAATTGACTGAAACATCATAAAGCCTGTCCCAAAACATTGATGGAATTTTAAACTTTTCTTACATTGAAAAAATATTACAGGTCATAGTACACAGAATGACACACAGAAAACAAAATTAGAGCACTTTCCATGAATTTCACGTAATTAAAATACAAAGCTTCTATTAGATTTCTGCCAATGACTAATCTTTGTTACAGCGAGCAAGGCATGGCACAGATAGTGGATTAAAAATAGGTGGCATGCCATGAAGGTTAAAGTGCTAATACACAAACCTCGTTGTGCGAAAGGGAACGGACTTTTCGGTGATAGATCTCGTAAGAATTGTCACTAGATAATCTATATCAGTGACAACTTTTCTTTACACTATAATTTTAAGGCAGCTTCGGCTGAAGTCGAATGGATAATGACGGGAGAATTGATGGAATGAAGGAAGTGGGAGAAAACGGGAGAACCCTAAAAGAACACGCACATGATGTTTGCCCAACACAAAGCCTACCTGGCACAAGTCAGGATCGAACCGAGAACCATTTGCACCAGGGGGGAAAGTTCTACCACTGAGCCAGTCAACCCATTTAACCTGGTGTAACAATTACAACATCATATTCTTTGCTTAACAAATGATATTTATGTGATACTAAATAGCCGTAAACTGGTGCAGTATGAATATTGAACGGGACAATTGAGTATTAGAATACGATGGTTATACTGCCAAACCGATCACTTAAGCTTGTAGCATCTAATATATTTCGATATTGTACAAATTAATTTCCAGAAAGTACATTTTACTTTAAAATCAGCTTATCCCATAGGTAATGTCGTATTTTGCACCATGAAGAAAAGACTGGCAGCTTCACCTGGGACACTAACGTTAGTCAGGAAAATAGTGTCCATCCAACTCCACAACACTGTCACCTTTCAACCAGTTGTTGAATCCCCCAATGAAAAATGTCCCCACTTTCGAGGCAAAGAAATGGGTCCCTGTTCGTTGCACGTTATCCTCATTTTGTAGTGTTTTCCCATAAAGGTTGTTTTCCAGGCTGCGAAAATGGCAGTAGTCTGTTGGTGCAAGATCTAGTGAAAGCGCCGAGTGGAGGAGTTTCTCTCAGCCACATTCCTCGATCTTAGCACAGGTCCTTCTTGCAGATTATGAATGTTTGTTATCACTGTGGATGAGCACATCCTTGCGAATAACCAGAACAGAACGTTTCTCCAGCAATGCAGTCCGTAGGCGTTCAAGTTGCTGACAGCAGACATCTGCATTGATGGTTTGGTTACGTGGCAAGAGCTCAAAATGGATTATCCCATGGATGTCCCACCAAACACTCAATATCACTTTGCAGGGTGGAATACTGTTTTGGCACAGTTCCTGCCCCCCCCCCCCCCCGGTACGTATTGCCATTTGCGTGTAATATTATAATAGAGGACCTACCTTTCATCCCCTGTCACCATTCTGTCCAGAAATGACTCATGTCTGTGACGGGTGAGCAGGGAACTGTAGATCTCAACTCGCTGATGCTGATTCTGATGAGGCGTTAACGCATGGGGTCATGAGAGGCGAATGGGGGGGGAGCAGTTGCCGCTCACTTTTCCTGACCATTCGGCTAGTAAAAATAGGATACAGAAATTGCGCACTGAAAAGCGCAAAAAGAAAAAGGGGAATTGCTCCCTGATTCTCGAGTATATTGTCATCCACTGCGTTAAAATCGTTCACTTTATTTTTGATTTTATTAACTTTGACTTTACATCGATCGTTCTAGTTTAATTTAAATTTAGTTCTTTCATTCTATATATTTTAGGAGCTGAAATGATTTTTACTGTTATTTATAAAATTGTTAGAAAATGCTGAAGCAATATAATTGATGAACCAACTATACAGATGAATTTAAGAAATATAGTAACTGCTGAATATACATCTGGCAACGGCTATGGCTTTAATTCAAGTAGGTTTACTAACATTATATGATATCTGCTCTTCTGTGAGTGTCTGTGTGGTGACTATTCATGGTTAGGACTCACATACAATGTTTATGAAATATTATGCTTTCTATATTGTATCTATAAAATAAATGCGTTACGTTTCTTAAATGAAATATTCTCTTCTGGTGAAAAGAGCTTTCTTTGGGGCTGTACGTAATTTAGGTCACGATTTAATACATCTCTATTTTACTTTATACTCTGGCGCTGTAACGGTCTTATTCGGCTGCTATCCTCCGTACCGCAGTGGGCAAGCAAGGCAGACTGGGGGGGAGAAGTGATGGTGCTGCCACGGTAAAAGACCACGTTCTCTGAGTTCCGTTCCTCTCGAAGAGAAACAGTCGCCCAGGGAGGTTATCCCTCAAGGAAGGGACCAAGATATATGAGCTACTGGTTCCAAGCCTCCGAAGAGAATCGGTCACCCGCAGCCCACTGGTTGTGGAAAGGCATTTTGAGCTACTGGTTTTAGACCTCCGAAGAGATATGGTCTCCCACGGCCCACAGATTGTGGAAAGGTAGTATGAGCTACTGGTTCAAGACCTCCGAAGATATATGGTCGCCCGCGGCCCACCGGTTACAGGACGTTCAGGAGTATAGGTTCCGTGCCTCTAGGTAAGTAACGGTCGCCTACAGCTAATTTGCAGGAAAGGGGGGAGGACAAGGGATCAACGCCCGCACTGCAATTCAATGCCGCAAGTTCCACTCCTCATACGAGAAGCAATCGCTTGCCTGATCACGCGAAGCAGAAGAAAGAATGTTGAATAAAAATCACGTGGTCTGTATAGATGCTTGCTTTTCTGTTACAAAGCAAAAACCACACTTGGTATCGTTCTAAATATATAACACCTTATGGTGCTTGTGCCTGTCGTTTGTTTTATATAGAAGTATGTAACAAACTTCGATCGATACTGATTTTGTCCATCAAGTATTAATAAAACACATTTTAGTTATTAATGAATAATTCACATTATTATTCTTTCTAGACTTATAGTTAATTAACATTAAAAGTTTATTTTAAAATATAAGAATTACCGAAAGTGTCAAAAAGAATTACCGAAATTGTCATACGAGCGTGCCATTACTTGGACTTCTTAATCATACAGCACATATAGCAAGTGTAATGCTGTAATCGGGCTAATCATTCAGCACTATTATAGCACAGCTTTGGAAAATCATGAATAGCCAGATAACGAGTACCTTTGAACATTTTGATGCTGAAACTATGGATATCAAAGTTTATTTTGCGAAACATGGGGAGTCACTGAGGAAAAGAAAAAGATGTTGTTTGTTTCGTCGATTGGTCATTCTTTATAACTGTTGAGATACATTTTAGCTCTGAAATCAGTAAAAGATGTTACGTTCGAAACAATTACTGATAAGCTTACACAACACGCCAAATCTAACATAATCGTGGATAGATTCATGTTTCATAGTATTAGACAAAAATAATTTCAATCTTCTCGCGATTTTCTAATGAAGTTAAGGAAACAAGCGTCTAAATGAAACTTTGGAGATACAGTGGATGACATGATCAGAGACCAAGTAGTGATTGGCGTGTTTAATGAGGGCACCCATAAATGATTACTAGCCAATGCAAAACTAACGTTGCAACAAGCAATCTTCAAGTTGAAGAACAAGTGGAGCTAGACAGTTCACACCACAAACTAATAAGGAATATTTTTAAATTAAGACACATAAAACAGGTCGTTTTAATACTCAAACTCAGCATTACAATCAGAAGGAAAAAGTTTAATTAAGGATACTGATACCGATTGGGTTTGCTATAGATGTGATAGAGGTCACATGCGGCATAAAAATTGTCCTGCGTTAGGTTCAGTCTGCAAATTTTGCAATAAAACTGACCATTGGTAAGCCGTTTGTTTTTAAAAGAAAATGCTAATTGTCATCGTTAGCATCTGGTAATTCTGCATAAGCCGAGGTAAATGATGTTTCCAGTCAATTTTAGTAGGTGACTGTTTGGGAATTATGACATCTGACGATTTTTAGGAACCTATTCTGATTAACTTAACGTTGAATGAGCAAATGATTTGTGTTTCTGTTAATACAGGCATAAATTATAACCTAATGTCCTGGTTTCATATGGTCCAGCTTAACCTAATCAATTATTTCCAAAATAATATGTCAGCTAGTAAATTACTAAACGGAACAATGGTAAAGTTTGTAAGTATAGTGGATGTGCAATTAACTTCTCACGGTAAAACAATATTGTCTACTTTTCGCATCTTACCATTACAAATGTCAACGTTCATTATAGGAAGGAGCACACTTGATCAAATATCCAAAATGGTTTAGCATTTTTGATAAACAAATGGCGGATATTTCTATCGGAGCTGGTCTGATTGAATGTGATGTTGATAATGAACTAGCATCTAAAATAGGGTCAGGCAGTGACGTTGATAACAAATTACAATCTTTAATTGACGGTAAAAAGAGTTTACTATTGCACGTAACTTCTTTTTCAAGTCTTTCGATAGAATTATGAATAAATTAAATACTGCTGAAGGTATATTAGCTGGCATCGGTAAACATTTACCTAATCCTTCAAGTACTTCGATTGTTCAAAGCAATGATGAATTAGCTACAACTTGCACAGTAAATAATGATACACCAGTTCTTTCTACCAATACACTGACTTGGGAATCAGATACTCATCCAGTCGAAGAAAATGTCTTGCCTCAACAATCTTCTAAAGACTTAAAGAAAAGAAGCCGAAAAACGCCTGCTGAATTAGAGAAGGAACATACAGAATATCAGGATGATTTAGATTTAAGAAAATTGGTTAACTAACAAAAATGTGCTCATCGGGTAATAAATAAAAATTTCAATAAACAAACGCATAATCTAAAGAGATTGGTTGACGAGGAAAAACTCGAGGAGGCAAGACAACTGTTAACTTATTTGTGACTACTACTGTTTTTATTTGTTATGATTTGTTTGATTACTTGAACTGATCCACGGTAAAATGATTTTGGTTGATATATGAAATTAGTGGCTAATTTGTCACAATTTGTACTTTGTTGATATGCGAAACTAATATACATTTTATTCAATTTGATATATAACTACACTTTTTTCTATGCATGGTATTTCTAAAGAAGTATATTATTGGTTTGATCCACAAAATTCACATTATCTCTTTTATGTGCATTGGATTATTTCAAGCATTCTATGGTATATTGAGCAAAAAATTGTATTTTTCTGGAATTATAATATCATGGAACAAATACAGTTTAACGTCATGTACAAAAAGTTTATATTTAAATGAACCAAATGCGTTTTTTTTACGTTATTTGCAAATCTGTTTAAAAATTAATATACAAATCTCTTGTTTGTAATGATGACTGTTCCTTTCTGTCACTGGGTGCTACATCTGGACTATATGGTGGAAGTTAGTGGTCAGACTATATATATTCAACTATATATATTTCTCAGCTATTTTGTCTCCCACTGCAGTAGAGTGCATCATCTTATTTTAGCATTTTATTAACTTTGAATTTACATCTACCGTTCCAATTTACTTTTAGTTCTTTTGTTCTATATATTTTAGGAGCTGAAATAATTGTTGATGTTATTTACACAATTGTTAGAAAATGCTGAAACAATATAATGGATGAACCAACTATACAGATTAGTTAAAGAAATAATAGTAACTGCTGAATATAAGTCTCGCAACGCCTATGGTTTTAATTTAAGTAGCTAGGTATAGTAGCATTATATGATATCTGCTCTTCTTTGGTTATTCATGGTTAGGACCTACATACTATGTTTATGAGATGTTATGATTTCTATATTGTATCTATAAAATAAATGCGTTACATTTCTTTAAATGAAAAGTGCTTTCTTTATAGCTCTACGTAAGTTAGGTCACGATTTAGTACATCTCTATTTTACTTTGCACACTGACCGTACTAGTAACAAAAATTACCTTATTAAAGTTTATGTCATTTTTTTATCAGTTATTATGAGATGTTACAAAATTAATCTTTTCACGCTTGTTATGTTCCAGTAATTGCATAATTCTACAAGTTGAGAACTGTCACAAAGTAAAGTTCGTAAATGAGAAAGTTGGCATTTCCTTCTGGCCATTTGTTGAATGTGAAATGTTATTTATGGCCTTTAGTCATCTTTGGCTTAGTCCGGGAAAGGATAAGAGAAAGGATGTGACGAGGAATATACCAGGACCCAACTGAAAGAAACTATTCCAAGTATTTGCCTGTGTGACCGACGAAAACAATCGTTCTGGTGTTTCGTGTGTTAAGGCACGAGGATTCACATTCTGTCTCAATACAGATTTTATAAAACAAACTATAGGTTAATAAAACTGAAAGAAGAAAAATAGGTCAATGGAATCGAAGCCGGGTACTCCAGTTACATGTTGCATGCCAGCAGTTATCTGCCATTGAACTATCGCCGCAACAACCAATTTCCCTTACATGTTAGGTAATCCTTTAACCTGAAATTCCAGAGGTATTCCTCAAATTAAAAGCTTCAAATAGAGGGGAGTGCTTGGCATTGTATATCAGCAATGATTGAATGGTTCCGCTGAGGTTAGGAATATCAAATATGCAAAGTCGATGGGACGATAATTTGGTGATAAATCATCGGTCACCTGGCATGCAACTGGAGAGCCGGATTCGATTTTCAGTCGCTGCAGTGACTGGCGTGTCGCTGTAGTGACTGGCGTGTAGCTGTACTGACTGGCGTATCGCTGCATTTTCGTGTTACTATATAGAGGTAATTTGTGCAAGGAAGTAAATTGTTTAGTATTGTCTTCAATGAGATTCTACAGTATATTAACATGATTCTGTCTATTTACAAAATTTATTTATTTATAAACATGTTTAATAGTTTTGTGAACCCAAGTTTCTTGTTAAATGTAAAATTGAAGACCTGAATTGAAAAACATCCCAAGTCTACCGGAGTATATAATCAGGAGGAACAAACAACAAACCAAGATCTTCGTATGTTATCCTATTTAGCGGAAATTATTTTGTATTAAAAAGGGTTTCTGTTGTGGGATTATGATGTAATATATATGGAACTGCATAGCACTTGGAATATAGATACCGACGAACAGAAAAAGATGCACTAAACGAAAAAATGTAGACTTAAGATGTTTTTAAATCGAGGTCTTCAATAATAATGAGCTTTCTACTCACATAATCGTGTTTTCTATATATAAAGTGTCAGTACTGTAGTTACTCTAAATTAATAATGTTTATTTGACAATAACAATGATAAAAATCAAAATATAGTTTACTAAATTAAGGCCTGGATATTCATGTGATTAATTTTTATCATAATTAAGTAATTATGTATTCAAAATGTAAAAACAAAAATGATTAAAATGTGTTTAATATGAACAAAAAGTGACTATCTACATTTAAAAACTAATAATTACACAAAATAATACACTACGTACTGCAATCAGTGTAATACGAAAGACAGTGCTATTAATAATTGATAATATGCTCTTAGGTGACAATATCCTAAACTAGCGCCTATACCAAATTTGGTAGTTTTGTTATATATTGCTAATACTGCTTTATAGTGTCTGCATGTTACATGAAAAACTGAAACAAGAATAAACTGTTATTCATACTTACAAGCATATAATTTTATTTAATTAAAGATTTCCAGATACAACCCAATTTCAGCCACTTTACAAAGGCATCGAACTCGGGTCCTTCCAGTTACAAAGCGAGCACCTCTTCTTGATTTCATAGTGTAGAGCACTTTGCAATTTTTGATATTCAAATAGAAAGGAATGTCGATTGTCAGATAAAAAGTTTTATAAAGTGAAAAACGCTTTTCTGCTTTACATGATGTTATCACCTCAAATCTGAAATTAGATAAACAATTAATTTTAAAAATGCAACGGCTAGGATTAATTTGTATATATTAAAATTAAATACAATGTTAAAAAATGTATGCTGAAGTTTAAACGTAGAAAATACAAAAAAATATGGAAAACTTCAAATCCAGTCAGTAATATTTTAAAATCAATATATTTACTTAAAATCATTATACACGAAATTAATTTGTTAAGCAATTGGTAAAACAATTGTCTGCGGGCAGAAAATGCACTAAAATGAGTATTTAAGTATAAAATGTGCCAAAACATGCAAGAGAAAAATGTGAGAACAAACAACCCAAAACTGATCACAATCAGTCAGTGTGTTCGTATGAATACATTTCAACAATTAAAAATAATCTTAATTAAATAAATAACGGGCCCCATAATGGTGTACAAGAATATCCTGTTATTTATTCAATCTCACTTTTGAAAACTCCACTAGAAGATCATACATATTTTACACTGATAAAAATGTTCAACGGCTAACTTGCCTCCCACTTCTTACCGGCAATCACTGCCCTTCCATGCGGTAACCATTTTCCGAGTTTCGACACGCACCCAAGGTACTGCAGATGTTGATGAACGATCGAATGGATGACATGAAGTTCTCTGGCCAGTTCTTCAACAGTTTGCATTGGATTTGCCTCCACGACTACTCGCAAGGCATCGTTGTACAACTGCAAAGCTCTGTCATCTCGTAGCTTATCGGTGAGGCTGGTGTCCCCAGACCGAAACCTCTGGAATCACCTCTGGTATTTTCGCACTTCCATATCACACTGACCATATACGGCATTGATCTTTCGTGCCGCTGCGCTTGCTGGCTGTCCTTGGTGAAATTAATATAGCATGACATCCTGTATATGGTCCTTCAACAAAGCCTTGATCAAACTCAAGCCACACTTCCAAAACGCGGAGTAGACCGTTTTCCTACACAATGCTGCACAATCAAGTGCCCTATATGCTTCAGGTATGACACATGCCGTCAACTTCACTATTCGCTCATTAGATGGCGTTATTGCAGTGGCTATTGCACATACGGCATTACTTACGGAATAACCCGGTACATCGTTCAAGGGCATCGATAAATATATATAACATTTAATGTTATGCAGATTAAATTTTTGGGTCCCAAGTTAAAACTTGAATATATGGAAAACGGTACGATAGATCGCTAATCGGAAGCACTTTGAACTTTGACAATGAGAACCATCCATTATCACTGCGGAAGGTTTTAAGATTACCAGTTCAGACAGCACAGAAGAAGAGTTTGTACATAGAAATTGAAAGTGAATGTATGATAACCACGCAATGCTCAATCAGCTCAATAATATTTTATATGTTGTGTCAAGAAGAGAATATAACGCGAAATTTTATATATAATGTAAACATAATCACTAAAAATATAGTAGAACCTGATCATTAGTATATACTTTCAATTGGCATCAGTCAGATTGGAACTGCTGTGATAAGGAAAACGTTTAAAAGGATCTTTATTTACACTGATTAAAATGGGTTATTATTTGCTGAAACAGAAGTAGCTCTAATGATAATTCAGTATAAAATTGTTTAAAGAATAAACAGAAACTATGATAAGCATATAATACAACACACACACACACACATATA
>JAGDQP010007932.1:22158-65138 GCA_022664845.1 Lepisma saccharinum | reverse complement strand
AGGTTACGAGATCCGGATCTTCTGTTCCAAGGTCTGGATGTGGATACCAGTTTTTCTAAGATCCAGATCCGAACATAAAATTTGCATAGAAGAAATGGCTCTTCGGTTCTGAGATGCGGTCTAGAATCTGGATTTAGGTTCTGGTCAACTATTCATTATTTCATTGAAGTTAAAGATAATGTTTGTCGTTCTGAAGATATTTATCAAAGAAGTTAGGCTCTATTAGTATACAAGGCTGTTTTCGTTGAAACTGAATGTTTTCGTTGAGAATGAGTTCGATCCCTATTCATGCCATGTGGGCTTTGTGGTAGACAAACAGCGTGTGCCTTGGTTTTTTGGGGGGTTCTTTCGTTTCCTCCCACTTTCTTCATTCCACCATCTCACTAATCATCATCATCCATCCGGCCTGAGACAAAGTTGCCTAAAGGCCTTAAAATTTCAAATTCATACAGACTGAATCAAAATCAGGAAAGCTTTCTGCTCTAATAATAAAAAAAATAATAATGTATAACTTAATGTAGCTTTTCTGAACCGTACAAAAATTGAAATCGGGGATGTGTGCTCCAGAATTTGGGGCGGGGTCTGGCAGAATTCCTGTATATGTGCTTAATTTTTAACAGACAAAGAGGGAACATAGATGACAAAGGCATGGGGAAGGTAAAAGGTGCTGATACATAGCCAAGTTTCTTGGAAAGCCATGCTCTGTCGTTGGATAAAGTAACAAAACAGAGCAATTATTGGGGATCCGTTATAGTGAACCAACCCAAAAAATTCCAACTAACTGCCCGGAATGAAAGTTACATTCTTCACTCTGTGAACAACTCAGAGAATTAGTGCTAAAGATTTTGCTACTTCACTTGCTTACGATATGCAAGTTAATGTTACAGATGTGTGTGTAGATGTGAACAAAAAAGTTGGGATTCAGAAGATGTGTAGCCAGAAACAAAACACACATATCAGAAGAAAGCAGAAAGAAGAAGTTCTAATTTCCCAAAAAATATAAATATGAGTGCCTGGAATTTTGGAAAAAGTTTTTTTTTTTTTTTTTTTTTTCTAGGATGAGACAAAGATAAACTTGTATTGTAGAGATGGATATCAGGATGTGTGGCGAAAGAAGAATGAAGCTTTCAGAAGCAGAACATTGCTTCAACTGGTAAACTAGAGTCTGTTGTGTAATTACTAATGGAGTGGTCAGTATTTATACCCTGGATATCTTCTAAATCCCAATTTATTCAATGAATTTTGGATCGTTTGTGGTGTAACCTTAACTTACATATCATAGGCGAGTGAAATAGCCAAATCTTTAGCACTAATTCTTTCAGTTTTGTTCACAGAATGAAGAATGTAGGTTTCATTCTGCGTAGTTAGTTTTCTTGGTTGGCCAGAACGGATTCTATTCCGCAATAATTACCCTGTTTTATCTTTCTTTATGATGTATCCAACGGTAAAGCATGACTTTCGAACAAACTTGGCTTGCCTGACGCGGTGTGGGTTGCTTCAATACACTACGTAGACTACTCTTACACAAAAGGATACCTAGTACATTTCTTTCGAGAGTAGTATGGGGTTGTCCAAATACTTTCTTGCGATTAATTTACGCTGTCGTCACTCCTTTGTTGCCTGCTATTTTACAGATATATCTAGTGGTAGTTATTTCTATAGTGCCGTATACTATCTAAGGTATCCAAATTATCATAAAAGAGCAAGAAATTTCGAAATGGTCCATGTTTTAAGAGTGATCCAGTTTAATTTCCTCTTTGTTGACCTTGTCGAAATATTGTTTTACCCGCTGTATATAGTTTCCCTATATAGGCCTATGTTGTACTAGAAACTCAAAATTGCGGGATTAGCGGTAAACGATAATTGCATCCAAACAGTAGTTTTAAGGCTATATTTCCTTGTGCAAGTCTACTCCTCTGTGTGAGTTCTTCTTGTCTCTTATTTTTCTTGTATATTTCTCTTTCTCTTAAATTACGTTTGTATATGACAAAATCCTTAAACGACAGAAAATGACGTTTTCATTTTTCTTTCATTCTTTCTTTTCTTTCTTTCTTTCTTTCTTTTCTTTTTTTCTTTCTTTTCTTTTCTTGTACTAAATGGTCTTTATCGATGTTATGCACGAAACTCCAGAATCAACACAAGTAATGCACGAATTAACTCCTTTAGCCAGGCGAGAGGTATTATATGTGTACGTGATGTAATTTATATAAGTACTGTAGCACACAAGTTTCAGGGAGGAATTTATCAATGAAATAGATTTTCCAAAGGGAGATAAGCTTAGTAGAAGGGGAAAACGAATGACCATATACTATAGAAATAAGAGAACCGACTTCACCTTATCATTTCCCCCCCCCCCCCCCCCCCATTAAGGGGGGCCAGTTCAACTTTGGAAGGCCAGGGTCCCCAAAGCTCCCCCGGGATCGGCGCGCATGCCCCAAATCATAACAGACCCTCCAACATTTTTACAAGTTAAAGCAATGTTCTGCTTTCTGAACGCTTCATTCTTCTTTCGCCACACGTCCTGATATCCATCACTACAATAATTTGAATTTGAATTTTTATTACTCCAATAACCAATATACATTGGTGTCTGGAGAGTTCAGACACTAACGATATGATATTTATATTTTATGAGTACAGTCAAAATAACGTATTGTAATGTACACAATAACATTCGTGATTTGGACAATAATTTTTGCTATATAGATTTGTGAACAAATCTATACATAATTCATAATACATAATAATAGTACACAATATATAATAGGTTTACAAAATACATAATAATAATCACTAATATATGGAATTACACGATATTAAAATGTTGTATAGTATAGACAATAAGTTTTTAACCTAGAAAATAAAATTTGTAATATAGATGTAATAAAACAATGAAATTGTGAAGTAGGCAGTAGTTAGTTGAGGTGCTGTGATATATTATGAAAAGAATTCTTTGATATCGTAATATGCCTTATCCAGCAAGTGTTCCTTTAGCTCTTTCTTGAATCTATTTATGTTTTCTTCATTTCTTATATGTGTTGGCAGCTGATTGTATATTTTGACACCCATATGACTAGGCCCTTCTTGAACTAGGGTTAGTCTTGTAAAATATTGAAATTTTTCTCTTTTTTTCTAGTACCATATTTATGTTTTCTTATAAGTGTATCGTTGTTTATTTTTGTATATAAAGCTATTTCATAAAGATATAAAGAAGGAAGAGTCAGTATTCTGTATTGTTTAAAGAGTTCTTGGCAAGAAGTTCTTCTGCTAACTCCGGCGATGATTCGCACTGCCTGCTTTTGTTTAGAGAATATTGATGCTGTTGCTGATGCGTTGCCCCAAAATATGATGCCATAACTTATTAATGGATAAATAAGTCCATAATAAACCTGTATTAATGCGTTTCTACTTAAAGTCTCTTTTAGTATTCTTAGAGCAAACAATTTAGAATTACAAGTTTATCTTAGTCTCATTATAGAAAAAAAAACTTTTTCCAAAATTCCAGGAACTCATATTGATATTTCTTGGGAAATTAGAACTTCTTCTTTCTGCTTCCTTCTGATATCTATGTTTAGTTTGTGGTTACATGTGTTCTGAATCCCATTTTTTTTAAGCACATCTACACGTCTGTAACATTAACTTGCATATCCTACCTAGGCAAATGAAGTAACCAAATCTGTAGCACCAGTTCTTTGGGTTTTATTCACAGATTGAAGAATGTAGGGTTCATTCCGCTGTGGTGTGGACAACACTACACCGGGCAGTTAGGTTTCTTGGTTGACCAGAACGGATCTCCAATAATTGCTCTGTTTTTTTGTTTATGATGTATCCAACGGTAGAGCATGGCTTCCCAACAAGCTTGGCTATGTCTCAGTACCTTTTACCTTCCATACGTAATTTGAAATTAAAGTGAGTAGTTCCAATGCTGTTCAACTCAATTTGTTCCCTATACTGCTTCCTTATGCCTGACACTGTGTGCATTGCTTCAATACACCTCGCATTGGTCTAGAATACACCTAGAATGCAGAATACACCTAGAATATTTCTTTCGAGAGTAGTATGGGGCTATCCAAATAGATACTTTTTTGCGATGAATTTACGTAGTTGTCACTCTTACGTTGCCTGTTACCTTACAGGTGTATTGAGTAGTAGTTATTTCTATATTCTACCTAAGGTATCCAAATTATCATAAAGGGTAAGAGATTTCGAAATAGGCCACGTTTTGCATGTGACACAGTCTGTTTTTCCTCTTTGTTGAACTTGTCAAAATATTTTTTCCTCACTGTAGGTAAGACAGAAACTTCTTGAACCATGCCTTTCGAATTCCAGAACCGAGAATTAAAAGAAGAAAAACAATGTTTGTCCAGTAAAGTAGTAGCGCGGGGGAAGGGTGAGCCGGACAGAAAGAGAACCACATTTGGAAAAGCTGAGAAAATCCTCTGCATAGACTAACATTAGTTTATGTTATTTCCTAAGTTTATTTTCTAGTGACAGCAGAAACTTTGTTCTTATAATTAGATCATAATATGCTCTATAGTGAACATTTTTTTAACGTTATACAAACTAGTTAAATTCTGTAATAGCTGGGCCTGGGGAAGCCTTCATAATGACTATATGTATACTATTATACATATTTTATTATTCATATACAATATTTGGCCAAATCGGAATTGTTTGTATTCAGATCATCGTATGTGCCTTATTAGACCCTTATCTGGCAACAAAACAGACATCTGAATGCCACCCCCCTCAAGTTACACAAAAAGTGGCGCCCTTGCTAGTAGTTGACCCCATTACCAAATATTTGTTCCTGTGAAGCCATGTACTACGTGGAAATGCTAGTCATCATATTTTTGTGTCTTAGAGGTAAGAATGGCTATGTTAGAAATCTAAAAATTGTATTTAAAAAAATCTATTGACCCGAATGCCAATTAAATGGGCACTGTGGAGAAAATGGCGTACCAGTGATTGCTCCCTTCCGCTAATAGCAATAACTGGTATGAATCATTTATGTAATCATACATCCTAAGGAATCTATAAACATCCTTCTAATTGTTAAAGAAGGAAAATCCAGGGATGCACTCGTAAATTTTCCAGTACCGGCCTGAACGTTTCAGTTTTTACCATATGTCTTACGACCAATAACTGTGAAGTGAAGAATAGGCAAAGTATAAAATTGTTAATATTGACAAAATATAGAATACTTTATCAACTAAATTTGAAAAGCTTAATATTTAGAAACTGAATAAGAAGCATTTAAAGAAATGCCATAGTACAAAATCTTTTATTTTACTTACTGAAGCATCCAATCTTGATACAACCAAATGTTAATGTGTTACAAAAACTTATCAAGTGGATTAAAATCCTCCAAATTAGTTGGTTTTGCTTTGCTTGTCTTGTTCTGGTGTCATCTGCGGTTCGGTGTTTTCGCAGCCACGTTTTTACATATGGATATGGATTTCAGTCTCTCAAGTTTGGGCCGCGCAATTTTGCAACCATTACGCTTGACACATATGGCACTGTCAGTCTCGTATGTGTGAGGGTAATGATAAGATTCATTAGACTGTTAAAGTGTCGATATTTTCTTTGTAAAATGGAATATGTTTTTCCTAAAATTTAGTACCGGAATGGTGTTCCTGTAGTAGTACACCCCTGAGGAAAACCCTAAAACCCATTGTAGCAATAAATAACTGTAAGAAAATTGAAGTATCAAAATAGTAGCTTATCTGCTTAGATTTTGATAGGTTAAATTTGTAACTTAACAAAGTCTTCTTGAAATTATCACCATAACCACGACCAATAACAAAGATGACGTGTTTCGTGTGCAGAAGTCAGAAAAGTAATTACTCGAGACAAGTTAATTAAAACAAGCTGACAAGGCTATTACATTTAACTTTACTGTAAACACATACAGCAAGCATTACAGTTTCGATGTTCTAACAACACCTTCCTCAGATGAAATACTAAGCCACTAATCAAGATTATAAGTTCATAATAAGCACCAGAAGTCCAAGAGATCCTTCCTACGTCTTCCGTTAATTACATCCCAGAAATCGTTTACTTTCAAAAAATAAACAAATTTCAACTAATCACAGTCCTTTGCTCACAGGCCACACTCCTAGTCAACTAAAACGCTACAACAAACTTGCAACAGCAAACTACATAACTAAAAAGAAAACTGAATCGAGACCCAAAAATATTTTAGATAAATAAATACGTAATAAATAAATAATAACTATAAATTAAATAAATAAATAAACCACAAATAAATAAAAATAACTAATAAATAAATAAAAGGGGAAACTTATAAAAAGGGGGTTGCAGAACAGTCCTTATTTATTTGGAATAGTTTCTCCTCTCTTTTCTTCCCAGTATACTGACGTGTTTGGCGGAAAATTTGGAGATGCTTTTTGATAACGGTATGTTTTGAGGGTTCGTAGATAGGGTGTGTGCGAAATGTATGTCACATTGGGCGATTGTCAGAGGTGCCAGGGAATCACCACGATAAATCGATCACTAATTAAAACTATTCATTATAACACAGCTTAACACAAAAAAATTTATTCTTGCTGTGCTTAAAAAAATGCGATTTAAGATTTAGAGCCAGCAACCGATCGTGCAAGAAGATTAAGGGCTATATTTATAAACATTCCCTAAGAGTGGGTGGCCCCCAGGAGGCATTGAAATTATTATACTCCTGGGAGCCACCCACCTCTTGGGAGTGATTCATAAATATGGCCCTAAATCTTTGAATACTGCCAAATTCGATTCCATAAAAGTATGAAACGGCTCTAAGAACATGGATGCCTATTGCCTTATAGGATTAAGATCTTTATTTAGAACACTTTATATTTAAAAGAAATGTAATAATTTCAGAGAAAGTTTGAAGGACTTCTAAACGAGTGTTTCTAATGATGAGGAACTACTCTCATGCCATCTTTTGGCAGAAAGAAAACAACACTTGGAAAGACGTTGGACAGTTTCGGTATTATACCAGTTAACTCACTTTCGACTTTATTCCATGAACGTTCGGAATAATGTCGAAGAGTCTACTACTGTTATGCCATATTTTGGCAGAAAGGACACACTACTTGGAAAGACGTTGAAGAGTGACTTTACTTTCGGTTTTATTTTAGTTAAACCACTTTCGACTTTATTCCATGAACGTTCGGAATAACATCGAAAAGTCTAAATTACCATCAGAACTCGATAGTGCAACACTGTAAACGTTATAATTTTAAAAAAGTTATATATAAATGACAGTTGTAAATTAATTGATCAAAGAGTGATTTTCCTGAATCGAATCTGTACTGTGATTTTTTAAAGTTACTTCTGTGACGTAGTTTTCGGCTTCATTCCAATCGAAGTTATTCCATTCGATGCTATTCCGCGATCCAGTTAACGCATTTCGGTTTAATTCCAATCAAACTTGTTCTTTTCGGTGTTATTCCAATCGGCCTTACTCCATTCGGCTTTATTCCAATCGATGTATTTCCATTCGGTGTTATTCCAATCGGCGTTATTCATTTCGGCTTTATTCCGATCGAAGTATTTCAGTTCGGTGTTATTCCAATCGATTTATTTCCCTTCGGTGTTATTCCAATCGGTCTTATTCCATTCGGCTTTATTCCAATCGATGTATTTCATTTCGGTGTTATTCCAATCGACCTGTTTCCTTTCGACTTTATTCCAATCGGTCTTATTCATTTCGGTGTTATTCCAATGCGATGCGACGCGATCGCTCATCGCTAGCGATTTTTTCGGACTTATTCCAATTCGGCCTTATTCTTTTCGATGTTATTCTGCGATCCCCTTTTTACTATACCAGATATATGCTTAAAGTTAATTCCCAATTGTATGAAGTCCTTAGACATTTTCATGGGAAAATAATTAGCAAAGCTCTCATTTAAGTTAGGATAGAGGATAAAACACCATGACCCTTGATGACCTTCCCAAAAAGTAAAGACATTCATAATGTCTATATTCTTATTTCGTAAGCCTAAAAATTAGGCCTAAATTCTATATTGCTATATTCTAATGTTAAAACCAGACTATTTTATAAACTTTTCTGTTGCTCATAGTCTTTGTAGCATTTAGACTATGAAGAAATAAGAATATATGTAATTCTCTAGGCAAAACTTATATACTCTTCATTCACTACTTAAACTTTCACTTGTAACCAGTTCGCCCTTTTTCAACAACTTCTCATAACTACCTTGTTACTTCTCTTCCATCGTAATACCGTGCTTTGAACTGCAGTCGTCAGCCCGAGAAGAAGATAGTAATGTATTGTGCCAGTTGATCCATCCCTCCAGTATCTAAATCCATGGCTATTGGCTAACGTCAAGGGTCTTGCATAGTTTGAAATTGAAAGTTTTTGGCAACACTGAGAAAACATGGAAGATGCAGAGGCAATTGCAAGACGCCGGGAGGCAAGGCGACGGCGAATTTTACAAAATTCTGAAGACCGATTAAGAAGAATAACTAGTGGTGGCGCAAGTGAAAGAAGTAGGCGTGAAAAATGTTTAATTGTCTGATGATTATTCTTGCATGTGCTAAGAGTGGTTGTATGTCTTGTTTGTGTGAGCTTATCATTGTAAAGAAACTACGGTGAGATTTAGATGACTGGTCCACCAAAAAAAAGAAAGACATTTCCTCGCTATTACTTTAACTTACGTCGGGCGTGATTTTTCCGAACGAAATATGTCACAGGTTCATGAATCGGAATCATCGTACTGTTGTTACATCATAGTCACGTGTTTATTTCCATACCACTGAAGTTTTGCTACAAAAATCACGGACAGTATGTCGAGTAATAGATAGCGAACATCACCTTTAACAGAAACAACCAGCGACTGATCCATTTATGGTTCCAAATGTAACGCGCGACGCATGCAAAAGAGAGACGAGGTTAGGTTAGTTGAAACCAGGGACTGTTGTTCCGCAGAACCGAGCCAATAACCTTGTTCATTTTCGTATGAAAATTAATTTGTTACGTTTTTGGTAAGGGTTAAATTCCGCAAAACCGGTCCAGAAATAGTAAAATTTACAGGAGAAATGAGTAAGTTAATCACCTGTGATGCGTGAAAAAGAAAAAAAGGTTGATCAGAAGTATGTTAAATCTGAAGAAAGATTAGTTCATTGTTAGACTACTTACGAGTAGCGGAAGTGTTACGCCGTGAGGTAGAGACAGCAGTAATCCATCGAACTGAGTAACTGATTGTGCCAACTGTGTAAAGTTTCAAAATTCGTATATCTGACTTTTGTAATATAACGTAACCCCCCTAAGATTAACTTATAAACAGTAAAGAAAAGGGCAAAAGCTGATGTATTGAACTACATTTACAGCGTATTAATACCAGCTGGTCTACACGTCGCCCGCATAACGGAAACTAGTAAGATGTGGCATTAAATTCACGAAGTAACGTTGAAGGAAGTCATACTTATTTTTCGATTAACATGCAGGTAAAGCGATAAATAGACATACGAACTTGTAAGTTACAACCGAGAACGTAAGTAATGACTTTCATACGAAAATGTTAACTTCTATAAACACTTAGCCACAACGAGCAATGCAAAGAAATTCATTATTATTTCGTTAAATACGCACTGGTTGACCAAGAGGCAGAAACTTGGCACCATGATAAACTTTATTTTTATATGGGCCAGTGTAGTAACTTTGGATTACGTCACGATTCGCCCATTTACAGCCAGTTAAAAACCATGGGGAAGGATGTAGATGACTGACCCCCCTATCCACAAGGAAAGAAAAAATTCAAACTTACTAATTGTGACTGACACGGTGGCTCAGTTGGTAGAGCGCTCACCTCTGGTGTTAGGGGTCGTCGGATCGATCCCTGTTCATGCCATGGGTTTTGTGGTGGACAAACACCGTGTGTGTGGGTTTCCTCTCACTTTCTTCATTCAACCAATTCATCCCATCACCATTCATACAGCCTGAGCCATAGTTGTCTAAAGGCCTTAAAATAAAATTCTTACTGACACTTCATGTTAGGAATGACACGTATATTGCCACAAAAGACACTGACAGTGGTTTGCCGACCGGTTAGCAGTACGGTCGAAGGTGTTAGGCCAACGACTCGAAGGTCCCGGGTTCGAATCTCAGCAGGGCATGGATGGTTGTGGATTTTAACTAGGTGTAAAGGGGGGAATTGTGATTGGCAGAAGTCAAAAGTTAACAGACTGGCCTATATAAAATAAAGTTTACTAAGTTTTAGGTAACGTGAGGGTAGGTTTTTTTTTCTCATTATACGCGATACATGTATAATTTGGGGGGACCAAACGAAAGTTTGTCCACTTTATATGGGTCATGTAACCCAATCCTTACAGATTCATGCAGAAAAAAAATATTTTTGCAGGTCATGGTCTCCGATTTTCCTGAAATTTGGATATATCATTCTAGACAGAAAATAATTAGCTTTTCTTTGTTTCGGTCAGAAAAATTTTTCTCCGGATTTATGACCCCTCGAAGTTTTGGTCAAAGTCATTCGTTTTTCGAGCAGTGAAAAACGAAAATAGCTAATACGTCAAAAAGTAATAGGAATATTTTGATGCGGTTTCTTTCATCAGAAAGATATTTATTCTGTTTTATTTATTATGGTAGAGTTAATCATAAATATACATAGCACACGCTCTTTTTTTTTAGTACAAATAATATAATCATAACACATAGCAGAAGCAATCAACCTAGTACATCACAGCTACAACAAAAAGTACACACACACACCTCTCTCTCTCTATTTATATCGCAGTTCTCTACTTTATAATATCATTGTAAAATAATAGTAATAGGAGGGGGAAAAAGACCTGTATATAAAATCCTGAAGCAAACCTTGTTCAATTCATTGCCTGGTGCAGCATCTAATTATTAAATAGTTTCTCGAAACTTTTCCAATTGTTATAAGAATAAGAATAGAAAAAAAAAAAAAAAACATGAAGCAAACTTTGCTCGATTCAGTGCTTGGTGAGACATCTAATTATTAAAGAGTGTCTCAACACTTTTCCGGTCCATTGCCAGTGAATTCATGTTCCTGATCGAGTGAGGAAGACTGTTCCAAAGATTACAAGAGGAGACTAAAAGATTTAGCAAAAAAGTTTGATTTATGCCGCGGAATTGAAAGAAATGTAGTTTCGCGAGATCTTGTGTTAAATTTATGAAAATCGCATAATTGCTGGAAGGGTGAGAGAAGATAGATAGGATCATTGTTTTTGAGCACTTTGTATAGGAGCATAAGTTTGTGGGACTTACGGCGATCATGTAAGCAGAGCCATCCTAATTTATTAAAGTAAGGCGAAAGATGATCAATGTATCTTAGGTCAAAGATAAAACGAACGCAAGCATTTGTTGTACGTAATCGTTTAACTTTTGTTTCAAAACTCGATCGTAAAAATTAACTGCAAAATATAACATTCAAAAATTCTGAATTTTTGTTATGTTATACTATGTCCTATGATAAACATTCACTAAAAGTCTCATTTGCAGTAAATGCTTGGTTTAGTTCTAGTAAATTTTTATATAATGCAAAGTTTTACTGAAGCTGTGTTGAGTGGCCTAAGTCTAAATGACAGTCAATATTATAACTTACATGCCTTTAACAAGTAAACCTTCGAATGACTTTATCATAATAGGGTCATTTCAACCAAGGCTTGTAACCCAGTATTGCTGTTACCGCCCATAAGATTAATTTTATCTTATCTTGTAACCCAGTATCTCCTGTTTGGATAAAATATGGTAGTGTTATATAAATTTTTGTGTTGATTTCAAACCTGTAAATTTTATTGCAATCACATCAGCATTTCAAAAACAGAATAAAAATCCCATGTTATAGTGTCGACATGCAATTTTCGATTTGTTTTAAAAAAAACTCATATCTCTGTTTCTATTTATGCTAGAGACATGATTTTTTTTAAAAATTCAGATTGTCTTGAAATGATCAACCAGGAACAATATTCAAAGTTATGACTTAGCTGCTAGAAAATTTACAAAACTAAAATATTAAAAAAAAAATGACATTTTGCAAACTTCAAATTTTAATAACTCAAAATTCCATCATGGATTGCAATTATTATTATTATTATTATGGAAAGCTCATTACATTATTTTCATATGTAAAAAAATGGGATGGACCATCTAAGCACTAGGGAGAAAAGTGAAACATTATAAATGTACTTGTAAAAGGTAAAATGAAATCTTACACTATCTTCATGTTTTAGGTTTCACGGTACGTTGAGTTAGAATGGCTCTATGCTTAAATGGTGAAAGGTGTTTCATGCAATGTTGAAAATTAACAAACATTATTAAAAAAAACTTATTAAAACAACCTAACGGGCCGCAGGCTATGAATTTTCGGGAAAATTTTCAAATAATCCAAAATGCCGAATTTTCGGAAAATTATCCAAAACCTCAAAAATTTTAAATTTTCCTAAAATCTGAGAATCCGGGAAATGTTTCGGGATTTTCAAAACATAAAATTTTCGAAAAATCCAGGATTTTCCGGAGAATGTTAAAAACACAAGCCCGATGGGAGACCAGGAGGGGCTTGCCTCTCTGACTAGTTAGGTTCAAATTATATAATAAAAGTCATTTTCTGTTTGACGAAAAAACAGTTGGGAGGAGTAGGGAGTGGTTTTGTTATGTAAGGGCAGGCTAGGGTAGACCTGCTTTTCCGTCAAATAGGAAACAATTTTATTACTTTTGATCCCAAGTTGTCAGAGGCAAGCTCCTCCTGACTCCCCATCAAGTTTGTGTTCTCATATTTTCCCGGTAAATTTCAGATTTTTTATTTCTCGAAAATTTGAGAAGTTTTTAAAATCCGGTAATGTATTTTTTGAAAATTTCCACCAAAATTCATGGCAGGTGGGCTGGTACGATTGCAATAAAAATTTACAGGTTTGAAATCAGCACCAAAAAGTTACATAACACTACCATATTTTATCCAAATCGGAGATACTGGGTTACAAACCTTGGTTGAACTGACATGAAATAACCCTATTATAATAAAACTAACCGAAGGTTAACAATGTGTTACTTTTCGAACTCTACCTATGTACATTTTACCCAGTTATAATATTGACTGCCATTTAGGCTTAGGCCTCTCAACACAGCATCAGTAGAACTTTGCATTATATAGAAATTTACTAGAACTAAACCAAGCATTTACTTCAAATGAGACTTTCAGTGAATGTTTATCATAGGATGAAACGGCCTTGAAACTCCGTTCCATGGTATTTTGTTTTGAGTCACTTTTGTTTTATTCATGTCGATCTTCAAAGGAAAGATCTTTACTGTGTTGATCTCTAGATCGTTAATAGTCTTTGACCATCACCTATTCTTTTTAGAGCAAATGTATTTATCATCACTTTCTTTTGTTGTCTCTATTCTGGCGTAAGGTTTCTTTCTTCTCGAACTACTTTGTAGAATCTTTCATCTATTAGAGATTTTCTTATTGCGTAAACAGTGTCATCCGTTGTCATTGGATGAGAATCAATGATTCATCTTAATTATGTGATCCTTTGTTATTGGCAGAATCTTCCCGCCAGAGTAAAACTTTGCTTGTAAATATTTATTAAATTTATGTAATCTTATTTAATATTTTGGTTTTTGCACATTTGAACTTTTGGTAACTTGACCTTTTCGTTTGTGCACGCAGATGTGAGAATTGGGATTTTTCTTGTCTAAAGTCATGACCTGCTAGCAGTGTTTGTTTTGGATGGCGCTTTTCGATTGTCACCGGTGGTGGTGATGAGGTGTGTCCTTCTTGTGTATACAGTAAACAGGAAGACTTTTAAAGACAGCCAACTGAGCTTATAATTAACAAATTATGAAGATTCATAAAAAGATATCCGTAGTAATGACCTCTTAGTTGTCTGGCAGGTAATGTTAGATGTGTATGTTTATAAAAAAACCCAAAAGGTCGTCTTCGCCGATACCAGGTTGGCTGGAATTTTTAATTCAAAAGTTTGGAACAAGTTTCGTTTCGATCTTGCATGCTTTTTAACGCGTCAGTGAAAGAAGACAATTTTGAAATTTCCTGGAAATTAAATTCTTCCCGTTTGGACTTCCGTGATACTAAATTTTATTCTCTGTGTTAGTCTTTTGTATTATTCAGAAATATGTGTAATCATTCCGGTTTAGTTTTCTTGGTACAAAGTGTAATTTACAGTATGCGAGGCTAATCTGGTTACAGGGACATGGGCTGTCTGTATGTTTAGAATGCTGTGTTATGCCATAGCCATGATCCGTTAACAAAATTCTCCCTCACCTTCTTATTGTTATGAAGGTTTCTCACATTTGCGTTCTGAAATGTTTTATGAAGGTTTAAAAATATGTTTAGCTACTTCTACGGAAATATGTTCGCTTCTTTTCAAACGTTGAGTATGTAAAATTTTATCCGAAAATATTAATATAACCGGCACAATCGTGGGACTCGCTTCTGAATTAAATGTGTTAAAGGATTTTAGGCCACTATAACATAAATTATTATCCGGGTTGGAGTTACTGGTTTCTTACCAGACGCCTCCCCAGGTGGCGGATAGGGAAATGTCGACCAGATATGGTGGATGCCGGAAATATTCCGGGGCGGACCAAAACCAGTACTGCTGCCTTGCAATTAGTAGAGGCTAGGGAAAGATAACCCCGAACAAAAATATGGTGAGGGGAAACAGCATCAATCACCATTACCACTCTGAGGCTGAAGATGAATGACATCGGCAAGGCTCAGAGATAGACAGAGGACGACATCTTGAATGTCTACCTTTACTGTGAGGTCGTAGAGCTGACAACTCTACACCGCTAAAACATGTCAAGAAATAGTAACAGATGGGATATGGATTCTCCTGGGGTAAAATATTCCGGAGGTAATTTCCTCATTCGGATCTCCGGGCGGGGACTGCTTCAGGGGGCTCCAAGAACAGGATTAAGAAAGACCGTAGAATAGGAACGTGGAACGTACGAACATTATACCAAAAGGGCACTCTTCAGGTGGCGGTCCGCGAGACCGAGAAGTACGAGCTAGACATATTAGCGATACAAGAAGTTCGGTGGGAGGGTGAAGATAGCATCCCACAGGGCAAGTACACTTTCTAATACGGGGGAACACAGTCTCACGATTTCGGAACAGGATTCCTCATTAATAACAGTATCCTTCAGGCGGTTCAGGATATAGAGTTCGTAAACGAAAGACTATCGTACGTTACGATACGTACTCGATGGGGCAACACGGTTTTATTAAACGTCTATGCTCCGACCGAGGTGGCTACTGATAACGACAAAGATATATTCTACGATGAGCTAGAAAGGCTGTTTGACCGATTATCGAAGTATAGTTCGAAAACTGTGTTGGGTGATTTCAGTGCAAAGGTAGGGAGGGAAGAAAAATTTATACCTACTATAGGCCGAATACAGCCTTCACGAAAAGACAACAACAATAGAGAAAGACTGATAAATTTCGAAAAACCTACTGGTAAAGAGCACGTACTTTGAACACAAAGACATACACATGGGTATCTCCGGACGGCAAAATTCTTAACCAGATCGATCACGTATTAGTAGACAGACGTAGACACACCAACATTTTGTATGTTAGGTCGTACAGAGGAGCGGAAGGTGACACCGACCATCAATTAGTGGTCACAAAAGTAAGGGAAAAGTTATGCATCGCGAACAGCGAAAGCAAGGGGTCAAAACAACTGAAATTCGAAGTGAAACTATTAAATAATCCAAGCATAAAAATGATGATATTAATAATGAAGTTGATGTAATTAAGATGTGGGAGGTAATTCATGAAACAATTAAGAGCGCAGCGAAGGAACGTGTAGTTGAGAAGAAACAACAGAAAAACAAACCTTGGTTTGATGAAGAATGCCTTAAGCTTCATGAGGAAAGAAAACGAGCAAGGTAATAATGGCTAAGTAATAAAAGCGAAGCAAATACCAACCACTACAGTAACGCGAAACGAAACGCCACACTCGCGTTCAGAAACGAAAAGCGAGAATATCTGACGCAGAAGATTCAGGAGATAGAGGAAAACGGGAAGACAAATAAGATACGAGATCTATACAAAGGGGTAAACTCGTTAAGAAAAGGTTACCAGCCGAGGTTAGGAATGATTAGAAATGAACGTGGAGATCTTCAGGCTGACCCGACTAAAATTGTCGATGTGTCGAAAAGTTATTTCGATAAACTTCTTAATGTACACAACGGGGAACAAACAGAGGAATTTGAAATCCATACCGCAGAACCGTGAATTCCCGAACCTATCGAGATCGAAATGTCGGTAAAGAAATTGAAAATTTTCAAATCACTAGGAATAGACAATAAGTGCTATATGGAGAAAGCCCAAATGAATGGAAAACCTCAATAATAGTTCCAATTTACAAAAAAGGCGATAAATCTGACTGTATAATTACCGCGGAATCTCGTTACTTCCAACTGTTACAAGGTATTAAGTAATATTCTGTTAACACGCCTAAGTGTATACATAGGTTAAATAATTGGTAATCACCAATGTGGATTTAGAAGAAATAGATCCACTTTGGACCAGATCTTTGCCTTGAGACAAATTTTGGAGAAAAAATGGGAATACAGTGGGACGGTTCATCAGCTATTCATTGATTTTAACAAAGCATATGATTCTATCAAAAGGGAAAAGTTATACAGTATCCTGATACGATTTGGAATTCCGAAAAAATTGGTTCAGCTAGTGAAGATGTGTCTCAACGACCCCATAAGCAGAGTACGGTACGGATAGGAAATAATATGTCAGATAGTTTTAAGATTCGCAACGGATTGAAGCAAGGCGATGCCTTGTCCTCACTACTGTTTAACTTTGCGTTAGAATATGCGATTTTAAAAATTAAAGGGGCTATCGTTCAATGGTTTGAATCAACTGTTTGTATACGCGGATGATGTAGATTTAATAGGGGACGATATAGATGCACTACAAAGCAACACCGATGCCTTAGTAGAAGCGTGCGATGAGATAGGTCTACAGGTAAACATAGATAAAACAAAATACATGATATCAAACCGAAACACAGGGAATGAAGGAAATAAAAACATAAGAATTAGGGATGAGGTCATAGAGAAAGTAAACAAATGTAAATACTTGGGAGCATACGTAACAAGCAAAAATGAGGTCACAGAAGAAATAAAAAGTCGCTTAGTATCGGGGAACGCATGTTTCTATTCAGTTCAAAAACTTCTAACATCACGATTAATATCAAGGAAATTGAAATTAAAAATATACAGAACGGTTATTCGGCCGGTGATACTTTACGGTTGCGAAAGTTGGAGTACGACCCAAGCAGATGAACATAAATTACGTGTATTTGAAAATAAGGTTTAGAGAAAGTTATACAGGCCGAAACCCGACGAGATGACTGAAGAGTGGAGGAAACTGCATAATGAAGAACTCCACGGACTGTACGATTCACGAGATGATGTAAAAATAATGAAATCGCGACGACTAAGGTGGCAGGCCATGTAGCTCGGATGGGAGAAAAACGAAGATTATATTCTATCCTGGTTGGAAGGCCGGATGGAAAGAGGCCATTGGGAAGACCGAGACATCGTTGGGAGGACAATATTAGGAGAGATCTTCGAGAAGTAGGTGTTCGTGATGAAAACTGGCTTGATATTGCCCAGGATAGAATCCAATGGAGAACGTTTGTTACTGCGGCGATGAACTTGCGAGTTCCATAAGTCATAGAGTTAGTTAATAACATAAATTATTCTACTATAGAAATTCGACTTTTCTGTGATAGATTTTGTATGCATGGAGCTTCACTCTATCTGCCTTGTACTTTTGAAGTGTTTTGAGAAAGTGCTTTCAATGGAAATGTCCCAACGTCAACTGTAATTTTGCGTTCAGTGTTCAGAAAACGTTAATTTTGTTGTTACACCTGAAAATACACAAAAGTATACTTATAAGAAATATGCAGTGAATTACAAATATTTTGAAAATAAGAATTTGCACTTGAATTGCTAAGGCAAAACCTGTTTGTTAAACGAAGTATATATAAAACTGATTTCGTATGAACAGATATATCTTATTGGACTGAAACTATCGAAATCGAAAATGATTTTTTTTCCCATGTATCGAAGTCACGATCTGTCGGAATAATTTTCTTTAATTCATGTGTATTGTCCAGACTTTGTCAGATTATTATTATTATTATTATTTTCCTCCTTCCTTCACCAGAGTAAATTCTGTATAAAATGTTACTCTGAATTTTCGGATCTTGAATTGAATTTCTTTTATTGAAATAAATAGTGTATGAAAAGGGTTTACAAATTTTCCTTTGAAGTGCTTTAACATGTAGGAAGTATCTCAATACTTGATTTCTGAATAAGTTATGCATTTTGCACGAAGGTTTTATATTTTTGAAGACAATTGCTGTGTGCGTTTGTAACGAACCATAACTTTGTTTTTCTAATAATTATTCTAAATTGATCAATGCTCTGACTTTAGTTCAATATCCATTCATCAACGGGTTGATTCGTACTATTGAAATTTGGTACATATACTACAGTGACCTTGAAACCAAGTGACAATATCGCTGTCTTTAGCAGATAGGTAATTTATTAGAACTTCCTCGTTTCTTTTACTCCTCCTCTTTCTGTCAGAATACGACAAATGCCATTGGTGTAACCCAATCACCACGGGTTCTACTGTAGTATACGGTTCGTCATATGGTTCAAGTACTTATCATCTTACTTACTTACCAAGAAAGATGTGTACTTTCTTGAGAAAACATCTCTCTCTCCAATTTTATTGCATTTTATTTCGACATTTATAGATCTATCAATGCACGAGGTGTGACTAAAAACTTATTTAACTACCTCATCTCATTACCTACAATATTTACGAACTAGCCCACATTTTAGTCATAATTATTTTCTCGTGCGCAAAAGTGACTTTAGATTTTGACCCATATCTTGGACACCATTCATTCGATTTCAGCCCGATTTTTACAGGTGAAACAAGAAGACCTATCATGTTGCACAATAGCCCCGCAGGTGTTTCATAATAGCCCCAAGCCAGGGACTATTATGTGAAATGTCGTTTTAATCTTTTTTACAACAAATGATAACACCTCATTTTTAAATTCACCTCTTTCCTCAAAGCCCTTTCAATTCTCAACATTAGCATATTTTTTTTGATTATTTCATGCAAAGCGTAACGAAGTTATGACAAAAGTTTCATTTTTCGTTTCATAATATCCCCACCTGACCCTACCTTTTAAATATGGCGGATAACAATTAGCCCTATACCTCAAAGCAAAGTATGACTAGTGTTGAAATTCTTTTTGGATTATCTTTTTTTCTTTAGGTAAAAGATAATAAAATTTCCATTTTTCTCATTCTTACCAAGCACAATAGTTTCTTGTGAAATTGAGGTTAAAAAACATGTAATGCATATACTCGTAATATTATTGTGCTAAAAAACTGCCAACTAAATGAAAAAAAAAAAACTCTTTGCGGGGATTGTAGCTCAGAAACTCAGGTTGAATTTTGAAAAATTGTCATTTAAATCTGAGACATAGACCTTATTATGTTGGTTCATGCTGTTAATCCATCTTCTTTGGGATTCATCCCAAAGGTTCCTTCGCACCAAGCGGTTGCTTCGGTGCATTGGCAAGTACCTTTAAGGTAGAAGTCACACGGTTATTTTGATAATTATGTTAGGGCTTCGGAAGTTTCGGTGCCAAAATTACAAGCTAATTTTGTTATAGGAAGGCCGATTAAAACTGTAATGATGTCCTTGTTAATGATCATTTAATGCCCTTCTTAATGTAGTAATTAGTGGAAATAATAAATGTCGAAATAAAATGAGCATTTTACTTCGAAAGATTGTTTTATTATTCTGAGTTCGCGTATGACTATTTGTTATTACTGTCCTGTCTTTACGTAAATTTATCAGTACAAAATGCTTACAAATTAAATAGTATAACTTACGGTATAAACTGTGAGACGCTTTGTTTTCTGATAAAGAAACTGATATGTTGTAAACGGGAAGCAACACAATAGCAAATCGTGGTCAAATGAACAATCAATATGTAGAATACTTAACCTAATCGAATCAGTCCACAGGTTAGGTTGCGTTAACATACTTTTAATGGAATAACTTGCGTACCCAAAAGAGAGCTCAGGTTAGTTGACCTACTAATAATAGCCTTCAAGCGACAAACACTTGTCATATCACATATCGATTAAACGTCCTTGTAGCTTGTCTTACAATCGTACATTAAATACACTGAGGTCCACATACTCAGTTTACCAAATACTTCAGTGCTCTTTCACACTAAACAACACGATCCCCTAAGTTATTTACCCATCACCTGGGCAACTAATAACGTTCAGTCCTCTTCACAATCTGGAAAAAAAAAATGTATTTGTTCTTTTTTAACATGACTTTAGAGGACTTACCATTCATATCAAACAATCCTTTGACCAAAATTGTATAATGTCGAGACCTTACATTCTGTTAGATAAGTTCTGACTTGTATTAATTCAGTGCACCATAGCAGTATGCATTTGACATTCCAAATAGGTTAGGTAATTACGTACCCCTCATGATGTAGTAGTTACCATCGCAGATTGCGGAACGACACCGGGAAGGCAAGCAGTTTCGAGTCCTGCTACTGGTCATACTGGCTGAGGTTTTCCAGGGTTTCCCTCGCTTCTACCATGAGAGTCTCTGTATACATCTAGACAAAGGGTCAAACCGCTGTCTTCCCCTTTCCTGCTTTCTGAAGAGTGCTCACCGAGAGATCTCATCCCTCAGACATGTGTCGCCTTAGGTTTGGCCCATAAATATAATTTTCAAGAAATAAATTCTCTTTTCTTGAACCTCAGCACTTGATCTTTAGCTTGCTAATTCGTGTTCTTCCTATTAGGAAGAGAGTACACTCCGTATACCTATTTTCGAAACCCCCTATATATTTTTAAAAAGTATTGTTTGTTTGTTATTAATTTTCTAAGCGAGCTTTAGGATCGGGACCTAGTTTTTTGTTAAAGTGGGCTCCGAACCACTTCATTCAATAGACCCCCGTCCACAAGATTTGAACCAGGAATCACAGAAAGTAAGGACCTGAACAAAAGCAAAAAGTTACGATATTTCACTGCATCCTATGGACATCATCGAGTTATACAAACCGCTATTAAGTCTCTACATTACATTGGGAAGTTTCGTTTACACTACATCAGTGACATTTAAAAGGCGTACCTGCAAATAATTGACGCTGATTTAAGAAACTAGAGTGTACATGTAAATTTGAAATTAACGAAACTTGTGTTCACCATTCAGTTATATTGTCATTCAGTGCACTAATGTTATCATTTTCTTTCAGATAACTGCACGGCTACTGTTCTAAAACATTGCAGTGTAAATAATGCAGACAACTGGAATAACTTCGAGGATGCTTCTTCCCAGTCTTACAGTGGAACATTTTCTGAAGCTAGTGGTGATGGTGCAGAGTGTTTACCTTTTACATCACGTGATAGACCAAGTCATGAAAATAAACTACAGAACACTAAGATAGAAGTGGCTAATAAAGGAGGTATTTTGTCACTTAGTCTTGTTCTGTACGGAAAAATACATATAATTCTTCTTGCGGTCTTGGTGAGGATATTGCTTGGCTCAGAATTTGGAAATTTGTTTTATCGAGTGAGTATCTTCGAAAATAATTTTGTAAGGAATAATCTCCCAAAATGTTATTGTTTACGTACCCCCACCCCCACCCTCCCCGTTCATTTCTGTTGATAATTTAGATCTTTACAAACGAAGCAGATGATCCTCTGCATATCGAAACAGAAGTGCTGAGTATCTTCTCGTTCACATGTTAATATCCTTTACACAAAAAACACGTGTATGGTAACATGCTGAAAATTACACAGGAAAATGAGCAGCTGCCATGACTGGAGTATCAAGGTTCGTTCTTTTTTTAACGTTAGCATTCACAAGGTCTTCAAGTAAAGAATATTAACTTCTAATTCTTTCGTACTGTGCCATTTCTGCAGGAAAATTCCTCGATTAAAATCTCCGCAGATAGTGGGGTAGTTTGACTTTGGATACCAGTGTGTTAGATAGAAGAATAAGTATTTGGACAACAATTACTAGAATTCTATATTTTATTAATAGATTTAATTTATTAAATTGAATCTGAGCATTGTTGTTAAAAACTGTTAATCAATGGCTTTTATGGAAAGATTTGAAATTAACTGAATGTGCCGGTTTTATAAAGTGTCTGTGATTATTTGCTGTTGAAAAATCACGATAACTCAGAGGTTTATAAGTGAAAGGTATTGAAGCTGTGGATTTATGGAAGTGGAATCATTTGATGTAGGATGTGTGCAGCAATATGGAATTTACAGGACCAAAACACGTAAATACTTGCAATAGTTAAAGGAATATATCAACGGTGTATAAGTTAATATGAACTTCATTATAACTTGTAGTTGACATGTTGGTTTATGGATTTTGCGGGATGAAACAGTCGTGATCATTGAATAGTGATACATAATTACTGATTTTGCTATTTATATGAACTGAATTTCTGCATGCTACCATTGAGAAGTTCCTGCATGATGATACCGGTTATGTATGGATATTTTGAGAAGAACTAATTGAAAAGATTCTTTGCATGAGAATACTAATTTGGTTAAGAAATAAAGCATTTCAAAATGTTTCTGTGAATATGGTGTCGGGTCACTTCGTTGTTAGAAAGTAAACTTAGCACACCGTACTACCTAGTTTTGACTTCACTAACACAGTGGACTTGGATGGTTTAGCTGAGGCGCAAGGAATACTCCATATATACAGATAGGTGTGGTAGCTTATTAGTCAAACGCTTGGTCGGCAGCTAAAGCATGCTGGTTCGATTCCCGGTCTGGACAGCAACCGATTTATCTACGTATGTTTAATTTTGGTTTAAGAAAATATTCGGCACATGAATTTGATTGAGATATATAGCGTTATTTTACTTGTTAAAATGTATCGTCGATATGTAAATTACCAGTAAATACCTACAAATCTTTTGTTTTAGTATGTGGGCCAATGAACATTGAGTTCAGAAATTGATTTTTAAGTGTTTCGTGTAAAACATTATTTTGTATGAAGAGGAAACGTGAACTCGTATGATGAATATATATTGTGAAGCCTTCGAACTGTGGCTCCAGGGAGAATGAAAAAGTCATCTGGGTGCAAAAGTTACGCAGTGAGGAAATCTATAGTAAATGGAAAACAATGTTTGAGGTAATAAACATAAAAAGATGGTTAGGTCATAGTTGACCTGAAGTGTACAAGAGCGAAAGAAAAAACACGGATGCAACTCAAGAAATATTAAGAAAGCTAAATCAAAGACAAAAGACCAGAATGAATGGAGAAAGACAAAACTTTTTCTGAACGACCTACTGCTAGTTAGCAGAAGACTTATAGAAAACTTACAGAAAGACAGCCGAAACATCTATCAGCTGAAGATTGCATAGTAGTACATATGTACCAACATTAATATGCAGCTAAGAACGAGCATATTAATGAGTTATTTCTTGTACAGAATGTCTACAAAGTAAGCGTTCTCGCAAATAACTAAAAATAACCTATCTAGTAATGACTTTCAGAAACATATAGAATACAACATGATCCATCACCAAGGTAAGGAATATGGTTATCGCGCGCCTAGGGTTGTCCAGGGCTCCACAGTTACAATTTTCTTATAGGGAAAGGTAGGTAAAGTTCTACTTTGTTGCAAAACTCTTGATGCAGTTAGAATTTTAGAGACTCACCAGATGAACCGTTAGCCCGGAAACAATTTGAAACACGCGCGGAACCCATCCGTAAACACCACACCTGGGAGAAATCTTCACTTCGTTCTTAGTCAATCAGTGCTCTGCTCTCGTACAATAAGGGTCGAGATTGAAATGTCGTCCAAAACCGTGCATAGCGAGACGAGAGAAATAACCAGAAATGTTATTGATATCTTGATATCTGTGACAGGGAGAAAGAGGTATTTCCTTTCCACTTGATCGCTCAGGATCGTGTTGGGCGCAGAAAGGTGAACAAATCAGATTGATTTATTTTAAAAAATCCGGAGAAAAGTTCGTTTACTCGGAGAAGTAGGAAAATTATCTACAGAGGTAAACGATGTTCAAGAAAAATTAAGTTGATGATAGGAAAAGGATCCGTGTATTCTTTGTAGAATTTGTCTTATATTTTACGTAAACAAGGGCGTTCCATATAGTTTGCGTAAACATCTGCCTAAAGGGAAATAGGATTCATGGGTGGTAAGGAGTCTTTAAGAAAAGTTTCCCTTGAAATGGGATTTTAATATAAAAGATGTAAGGATAAGCTCCACAAATTGATGGAAAGGGTTGATATTGTGACATGACGAGAACGATTCTTAAAGAGAGAGAAAAAATATAGAAATCGAGGTAAATAAATTGTTTAAGTAGACGAGTTGTTTACGTAGACATGAATTAAAAAAAATGTTGAAGGAAAACTTTATACCGGGATTGTTTTACAGTAAATAGTGGAACCCGAAGCCTGCCCCTTCCGTTCGCACCAGCACACTGGATTCTCTATTTGATAAAAGGGGTTTCTCCCTTTTCGTTTTCATTTTGTACTTTTATGTAGTAAACCACAATTTCTTCGATTCTGTTTCGTTCGTTATGTTTACAGCTAACTGTTCACCAGTTTTCTGGGTTAAGTATGATATTGTGTTCTGTTAGGCTGTATATGCTGATATGGTGTGTATATCAACATTTGGTCTGAGATTTGCAGTGTTGGATTTTTCATTAATTCCAAAGGGTTCTAAACTTAGTGGTTCTGGTAAATTTCAGCGTACTACCTGTTTGGGTAGAAATACAAAGACTTTATCCCTAGTTGGGATGATATTCGGAATCAACAGTCAGGGATTAAATCTTCAGGCACCAGGGAAAATCCCGGCATGTTTCCCAGCAAATCAAACACTGGAGTATGTGATTTCCCTGTTCTTCTGATAGACACTAGTCTATTTTTCTTGTATTCCGATTTCCGTGTATACTTTGTTTTAGTTATCCTGGTGCCTTGCAAATCAGTCCCTGATCGCGTCAACCAAAACTTTTATTAGCCTTCTAACGGTCCCTCCATAATATATAGTGTTAGACAACCCTTTGAACTTCTGCTGATTTTGCTAGCGGAAAAAACACGTAAACTCGTGCTGTCCTAACTTGTACTACATGCAGAACCGGTGTCAGATCGCTTTTGTCTTGCTCCCCGAATATCTTATCAATAGAAACATCCAGGAGCGTTATCATGGAGAAACAAGACGTTGTTATGCTAATCAAAATACTCAAACTGTTTTCCCGGTATAGCACAGTCTCCGCCATTAAACCTAACGTCCAATCCAGCATATCTTTGATTCATTTACTGAAAAACACACTGATCCGGTAGGTACTTTTATCATTAAACCAGGGAATTATTATAGACCCATTTCCCTTCTTTCTGTCGTCGGTTTGATTTGTAAAAAAAGTCATCACAGACAGGATTCAAAAACATGTCCTCCCATTTCTTTCTCCCAGCATGGCTTTGTACCGAATGCCTCCTGTGAAACCAACTTAGCTGTCCTACAGTCTCAAGCCAAAGATGCCCTAGCAAATAGACAAGAACTTGACGTCATATACCTATACTTCTCCAAAGCATTTGAAACTGTCAATAACAAACTTCTTATACACATGCTTGACTCCAGATTTAATTTACATGTACCCCTCCTTCAGCTTCTTACATCATATTTGTCTGGCAGAGAACAGCGTGTTGTCTTTCTTGGTGGTACATCCAAGTGGCCCTCAAGGAAGCTCTTTAGGGCCAGTTTTATTTACCCTCTACATTGATGATTTATGTGAAAAGATAGATAATTCCTGGTCTATACTTCTCTACACTTATGACTGCAAAATTTTTAAGACCATTAAATGCAGAAGACACTTTCTTCCTTCCTTCTGTTGAAATCTGCTGCAATAATTGGTGAAAGCCAATCCGTGCAAAGTTGCTACAATGCGTTTCTCACTCAAAACCCGTACCACAAAATGTACATACACATTATCCTTATCTATTATACCATGGGTAGACCATTACAAAGACGTTGTTATCATATTTGATGAAAAACTAAATTTTACCCCTCACATTGAATTCGTAACTTCCAAAGCACTCAAACTTCTTGGACTTCTCTACAGGTTTACAGATATTAAAGATTTGAGAGCTCTTCGGTCATATTTTCTCACTTGTGTACTTCCTACTATCGAATACAGTTCATCTATCTGGTCTATGGCTTGTGAAACTAACTTATTTAAATTGTACAAAGTAAAAAAAATTCTTTATTCGTATTGTGCAACACAGAATACCCAACCTCCAACATAAATCTAACGCAGACATTTTGAATTCTCTAGACTTGAAAAACATAGACACACGAAGAAAACTAAATGACTTAAAATTTCTTTATAAAATAATGCAGGGCACACTCAGAATGACCTTCTTTCGCTTTTTAACCTAAGAGTACTCAGACAAAATGCCCGTTTCCAACACCATTTCTACCTCTCAAGACCTAGAGATAAAAGTAAATTTCTAGAGAATTGTTATAAGAATCTGAAATGAAAAAAAAAAAAAACTTATTCCTACTGTATAATTATTTATTATTATTGTTATATCACATTATTACAAGAACGGTGTAAAATGGCCATTGCAGGGCACGTAAAATCCGTGCTAACGTCTAATAAATAAATATCAGAACAAAAAAACATATGAAGATATATATGCAGTGAAATTTTCTTCTTTCTATGTTCAACTTTAGCTGAATGGGCTGTTACACCAATACTCGCATTCGCTCGAAGCTTGTCAATTTTTCTTTCATGGATAGGATTAACCGAAAACTACACCAGTGAAACTTTACTCAGTACCCTTCCAAGCAAAAATTACGCTCCCGGGGATCCAACTCACATCCACAGTCGATCTACCCAATGAGTGGTTTTCGTAACACTCAGACTATCATTTTCCATGTCATGAGATACGGAGCTGTTTGCTTATAAAAAAATCTCACAGCGCAGGCCGAAGCCCATCGAGGATACTTCTCCTTCAGTGTGACAACTTGGGATCTCTCGTCGGTGTGTAGTTCCACTTCAACATTAGTATTATTTCTCTCCATTGCCCCATATATGGATAAACTCAAATCTTATTGAAATTTAAGTCCCACGCCGTGGAAGAAAAAACATATACATACAGAGTAATTTCGCCCTGTCTTCCCCTTCCCAGAATAAATTTCAATTAATGTTAAGAGCGGACAAAAAACTGGCGGATTTCAGAATTTTTTTAAAAAAGAAAGCAAACTCGAAAACGTGTCTTGGCCCAGCGGAAAACATAGAGCAACAACAATTATTTTTCAGCTTACTCTAATCGGCCACACATGATGGGTTGCCGTCCTCCGTTCGTAATTGTAGCCCCCTCTTCTTGACTGCTGGGGTCTTTGCAATCTTGAGCGAGATTGCAGCCGAGCCAATAGCTCATATTGCTGAGTTCACGAATTCTCCCGACTACATACTCCGCTTGTCGCTATCGCTCCGTCTGCCGCACTGTACTGTTATGGCCGCCGATCGGGCTTAAGAACCCCCCCCCCCCCCCCCCCCGAATCGCAGTAACTAAACAGCAAAAATCACGGTCCAAGAGTAACCAATCACAATGAAATTCACGATTGTAACAACCCATTCTTTGAAAAATTGAGTTCGCCTCTCTGGTTGCGTGGTACACCCGCGCCAACTGCTCGCTGGAAATAAGGAACCAGACAAAAAGACTTTTATTACAAAGAAGGAGCCGTTAGCTTCTCTCCTGCAAGTGGTAAATACTTCTAGCAAAGAACGTAGGATATCCTGCAGGCAATTTCTAGGAGAAATTAGAAAGAAAGAGATTAATTAGTCCCATAGCAAAAGAAAATAAAAATAACTACAAGCATCAAATTAATATACAAATTTTTCCCATTTGCATTTTGATATGCAAATTTGTGCAGTAAATAAAAAAGACACAAATCTCTCATAACAACTTGAATCACGGTTTCTGTGACTTCAGCTATCTAGTAGTAATGTAGTGTATGTAGTAATGTAATTTATTCAGCAGGGATTCTTCCAACATTCTCAGTTGGGGTGGGGGGATTAAGGCCGATATTGGGGGCTGTAAGTAGAGTTTTGCAAGGTTTCTATAGATTTTTAACGGGAACAATTTTTAAGTTGAAGTGTGTGTTCGACAGTGTGGAGGGGTGACATGCCCCATTGTGGGGGTCTGGTGGAATCGCTGATATATTCATTCATGCTGCTTTTTTAACCAACTGTAGTTCGTGTGTCTTATGTATCGTGGTACTATGTGCCTTCCAAACTAATTCATATTTGTTATGTAAGACACTCATATATACTTCGTTCAACATCACTAGGGAGGCACACAGGTTTGACTTCTGCCGCTGGCCAACTTCACTGAGGTGTTCATTATTTCCTCACTTTCGCCAGACAATTGAGGGGAAGTGCCTACACATAGGTCTTCGCTGCTTCTACACCAATCCTCTTCCCCCAGAAGAATACTCACCTTGGAAGGAATATTCAGGTTGCTTTTCTAGAATTCTTCCAACTTTCGAAAACATGGTTTGGGAAAATATCGCGCGGTGACTTTCTAAAAGAATGACCCTCTAGTTAAAGACTCAATATGAATAGTCAATTTGTGGGGGGAGGGGGGGAAGTACTCTCCTCAAAATTTAATTATTTTCTAAAATAAAGAAATATTTTAGATCCAAACATGATAAGTAATTTCTCTCATTCGTTTTTACGGTCTCATGAGCCAAAGATAACTCAATACATAAATAAAATTAAAAAATCTTATTTTTGCAGCACGGTGCAGCAAATAAAGACTAAAGAAAAACACAGCTTCCGTTCAATGGTGTACTTCCGAAACTGTTACAGTTTAGTTTCTTTTTGTTATTAAAGTATAATTAGCCTTGGCAGAAAGCTGTGTTTTTCTTTATTCAAGAATCATACAAGGCCATATTGTCGTAATATCCAAATAAAAACAAATGTTTTATATACTGCATTAGTTGATTGTTATTAGCGCCCTAAACGAATTGTTGAAATTTTAAGCACGGGAGCTACAGTTTTGGTAAAGTGGGCTCTGAATCACTCCGTTTGATGGCTCTACACGGGACTCATACTCGTGTAACCACGCGCACAGAAAATGGTCGTGCTTACCCCTCGACCAACCGACGGTCTTTTCATGTAAAAATATTTGGAAAGATATGTTACGCTCTCGAATTAGCTTTTAAAAGTGCGTGTAAAACACTTGTTAGCTCTGTGGCATTTTGGCGTAATTAAGTTACCTTTTTATTTTTCACGATTGATCATTCGAGAATACAAGTCATTCCGAAAATGACAGGTTTTCATTTCGAAGAGACTTCTACGTGGGAAGTACTTTTGAAGTAAGCAAGTAGGAAATTTAATACTTCAGTATACGACGGTTTAACTGATTGAAGGAAGAGGGTCCCGACAAAATTTGGATCTAGAGGCTGCAAACCATCTCGAGATGGCCGCAATGAAAGAATATTGCTAATAAATAAACTGTATATATATAAATTCAGAATATATACTGCAAATTTACTTTCTGAACCGTATATATATATATATTCATTTGACTATTTCCTTTCCCTTCTAGCTACGACTCTGTCACGTGGTTTGGTTTCACATTTACTTCGAAGAAACTTGAAATAAGAGCTAAAATAGAGTATTTCAACGTGGCAACGCTGCGCATCTTGAAGTAGAAATGAACCTTACTAAAGCACCTTCTCCCCCCCCTTCTTCGAGGAGAACACAAAAGTGACTGCAGCGCTCAGAAGGGCCGATTAACCTGGTCAGACTAGTATACAATTTTAGCTCTATTCATGTACGTGATGCATTAATATATTCTTGGTTGATGATGTGCGGCAGAAAGCAATTTTGTCAGATTAGAAATGGAATCGTTAATGTTTATATGTTGACATTGTTGAAATAGAAAATGGAAATTAAGGTTTTCATACTGAAAATTAAAACGACAAAGCTATTGAAACATATAAAATGGAATTAAACCAAATATATGTTATAGTAAATTTATGCGAATCGTTTTCAAAGTATGACGTCAGATGTATTAACGAAGATGAGAATCAATAACTTATTACTGAAACTGTAAATTATGAAACTTGAGAAAGGTGGCGGATATTTGAGCAATTATAAGATGGAAAAGATAGTTGTGAAATGTTGGGTTAGGCATGAAGCGATTAGCGTTATGATTTGTGTTATATAGAATTTATTGCTAAATAATTAGAAGGTTTATTAGTTTGAAATAAGCAAGATGCTGTCAAGAAATTATGTAGGAAATCAAAATGCTATCTCAAAGTTATGAATAGTTGTACGAATATTGTATGTAGTGTCCCAAGTAGGGATTGGACAAAATAGAAGAGCTATAGATGGTAACTTAATCTTAATAAACTTCGTTTGTCGATATTACGGGTTTTTTTTTTTTTACTACATTGATTTCGTAAGTATTTGCTATTGTAGTTCACTACTCTAGACCTCAAATACTGACATTGGGAGTTTCCTCAGCAAATAGTGCGTAAGCCGGGTTTTTAAAGATAAGGCACCTCAATTTAGTTTCAAAGTAAAGATCAGCGACATCAGAGAGAACTCGAGAGAAACACCTTGGAATCGTCATAGTAAAGATTTGTCTCATGTTCGGTATATAATTATTGCTGGGAAAAGAAAAGTATATAAGCAGTACGACGACGTACGTAGCAACCACACAGAGTTGCTTCTTTCTTCCGAATTCGTCAGTCTTCTTCCTTGTACACCAGATCGTATCTTTTTCTTTTCTAGTTTTCTACAGAAGGCTGATCAGCTTATATCCGACCGATTTGGCAACACTGCTTCCACCGACGTCCACAACTTAACACTGGCAGTGCAATTGGTGTGGACTTTGTTACCACGAGTGGAAGTGTCGTGATCGTACGGTGCCACCCAAACAAACCGTATTGGGAAGAGTACGTCATAGCCCTTTTCCACACACATCTTTCGTATACCCGAATAGTGAAACAGTGCAAGGAACATGGTTTAACCATTGCGAAAGAGATCATGGCCAGACAAACACAAAGTGTGCCCGTACAGAAACATTCGTCAACAAAACCGGCTCGTTCCAGGGCTCCAGTGGAAGTGTCATCGATGATGCTACGTGAGGTTCGGTGGATTGCAGTCTGGCAGAACCCGCCTCTCAAACATCTCATGGCCCAGAAGTTCAGTGTGTGACAGTCAACTATCAGCGATGTCATTCGTCACCGTCTTGGCCTGTGGCTCATCCATAAGGGTCGGGTTCACAGCCTTCTCATCCGCCACATTGCCGAACGCAAAAACAACTGCCGCAAACTATATGAACGACACCTGGCGGGGACACAATGGCAGTACGTGATCACATTGGATGAGGCGTACATTTATCTAACACGGAATGGTCATATTCGGAAAATTACGTACCGTGATACCACCGGAAAGGGACGAACAGAGTTCTACCACCATTGTCGCGAAAGTTTTCCACGGGGAATCGATTGTCGGTGGATTAGGGTACCAGGGAAAGTTGACCATCCGTAAGGTTGAAACAAACATCAAGGTGTATGCTGCCTACTTCCAGGAAGCCATCATGACCTCTATATTTCGGACAGACATCCCTCGTTTGTACGGAGCCAGCACTAACCAGGTGCGGATCCACATGGACAAAGCATCAAGCCACACCGCCAGTTCATCCGTTCGGTTTTATCGGAACATGGGAGCAAGAAACTGGAATTCGTGTTATTTCCTTTCACGACATTCCTGATGCCAGTCGTACGGATTTTTGCGCATTTGACCTGCTCAAACGATAGCCGTTGCTGCACGCTTTCTGACCTCTGGTAAGCCTACCATGAGGAATGGGATGGACTTCCCATGCTAGTGCTCTAACGCAGTTTGTTGCAGTGGAAATTGCGGTGTCGGGCGTTAGTGCAATAGAACACAACCGTCATGGATTTTCCTAAGATAGATATACGTTACATATTAGTCGAATCTAGCCCAGTCAGCCTTCTGTATTTCATTGCATTTCTTTGTCATCCATGTTTCTTTTCGAAATTTATTATATAGCTACTTCTAACAAGTCTTCTGTACCGATACACTTCAATTTTCTTCTGTAACGCATTCTTTCCTATTTTTTCTCTTCGTGGTATTACTTCTGCTGCATCGAGCAAACAATGTTTTATAAAATCCTATTGTCCGTTAATACTTCAGTCTGTTCCTACTACAGTTTGAGTAATTTTCTTCGAACTTCTTTACAGATCTATCCTTCATCTCCTCGCTTTCAAACGTTTCCGGTGCTAACACCCTGTATTTCTTCTACGTAAGTTTTTCAGTTGATATTTATCTCCGCTAAGACCAAATTATGGTGAGAGTGAATATCGGTTCAAGGAAGGGTCTGTATTCTTCAAACAGTTTCCAAATGTCTTGAATTACTGTAGCGCATAGTCGATCTGAAACCTTTCGTTATCTAGGCATGTCGTGGTGTATCTCCTTCTGTGTTGTTTAAAACCACGTGTTTCGCACCGCCATTGAGTTTGGTCAGAAAAGTCAGCTATCTTTGACCTCCTTGGTTTCTCCTTCCAAGTCCTTTTCTCCCTATTGTTTCTCCACCTTGTCCTTCACCTGCTACTGCATTAAAATCGTTCATCAGTACGATGCATTCGCCCTTCTATTCCCTCTGAATGAACTCCTCCAGCTATCCGTAGTTTATTTCGACCTCTTCTTAAGGATGTTTTGTTGCAGGCATGTACTATATGTGTATTAAAATTGGGTCATCATCGTACACTCATTGGTGTATTCTACTTTCGTGACGTTCTCTTTTAGACGCTTTCCAAGGACTACATCTATTCCTCTTGTACCTCCTCTTTCCGGTCCCGAATAGAACATCCTATATTCTACATCTCGAATTTCACTTGTTTCTTGTCTCACTTCCACAGTCCTACTGCGTCATATTGTTTATCTTGATTTCCTCTTTCAGGGTTTCCCATTTCTCTGCTTCCAACAGTGACCAGAGATTCCGTGTTCCGATTCATAATCTTGCCTTCTCCTTCATTCTTGTTTTCTTCCTCTCCATTCGATTTCATTCTTCACACAATAACTTCTCCCAAGCTATCACACCCCCCGGAGATCCGAATAGGGAAATATTTTGTCTTGGGACAAACTATTCAACAATATTGTGCCTGCCGTTGCCTTCCACATCGCAGTTAAGGAAAATAGCCAATATCCTGCCTCTATTCATCTCAGGGCCTTGCCGATGTGATTCGTAAAAGTAGTAAGTTCATTATTTTACTTGGAATTTATTTAGCATGCGTGGGGCAGCGTGATATTTCTGAATGCAACCTGTTACAGGTTCACGAGTCAGCTACAGAAACGCTGCAGTAGTGACAGAGTATTTGTAATTCTGAATATCGTATGCCTTTTGATTACAAGGTGGAGCTGCAATAGCGAAGTATGCGTGTCTTTTGTTTAATAAACTAATTATATACCGTAACGGTTTTGGTATCCTGTGTTCAGGTCGTGTTGGGATTTTACTACAAACAATGTTACACAGGGTTTTTTTTTCTCGGAGGGGGTCCATAGCTTTTATCAGATTTTTAAAGGGGTCAGTGGCTAAAAAAAAAAAGATGAAGAAACATTTAATGAAAAGGAGTCGTTTGACTTACAAGCGAATTTAAGCTGCCGTGGGGATTGATTCGCCGTAGATTTCGGAGATCTTGCGTAAGCACCTGAGGCTTAACAAGCTATTATGTTGCTGGATCTCTCACATACTAAAAACCAGAGTTACTCGGATAGAGTGATACTTCGAAATGATATTCCACGTTGAATATAGCCGGTCCCGGCGAGTGCATATTACTGCTGCGCTGAATAATATTTCTGGTAATTACAGTATACATTTTAAATGATCCTGGGGAACCAGTAAGGTGACGAAACTTGGATATATCAGACCCTGAATCCAAGTACCAAGAGTATGTGTGATTGTCTGCAGATGGAGATCCGCCTGTTAGGATGCAGAGGCTCAAAAGTATCTGTCGGAAAATTAATTAGTGTTCTTCTCCAGATCCGACGGTGTTACGGGAGTAGTGCTGGAAGAATGCACTGCTACTGCTTAATGTTACACGATGGAGTGCCTGCCTAAAAGTCTTCAAAGTACTGACCAAAATGCGATCAAACCCCGAAGTGCGTGGGTTCGATTCACCTTCGTCACACGTTATTATTCAAACCATGGGCTTCCTAGAACAATCTTTTGAAAAACTAGTTACAGTTCTGACCGAACTCCATGCGATTTCTTCCTTTTCTCAGCATTCATGGACTACGTTTGACACTCCCTGAAATCTTATTTCTTGCCTACCAACAAGTGGTCAACTGCGTCTATAAGGAGATCTGGTAACAATGCTTTCATAATTGAATCGTATATTTGTAAAAGGACATCAGTCCAGTAATACAAGTTTTGGGGATATAGAGAAAAATGTTTTAAAATGGAAATGGAAAATAATTGAGATTAATTCTATGCAAGTTAGAAGGTTCGATGGTTGAAAGGTGATTCTGAATGATGAAATGAAATTGCATCGCTACTGCAATATGTGAGTGTGTTAATGGTCAGTAAATGTTGGGGACTGATGCTCTTAATAATAATAATAATAAACCTGTATTTGCACTCATTTAGGTTTCAAAACTAACATAATATTGATTGCATACATTATCAGTTTGATTCTTTTAAACTTTATAACACTGATTTTTCAATGAGACAAATATCATGAATTGACATTAAGTTTAGTCATTGTCTGGGTTTTCGTTGTTCGCAGGCCACTTTAAAATATTATCCTAGTATTCTAAGTACTCGTGAGGAACATAACGAGTTAGTTTTTCCAAATACTTAATTTTTTTATCGCACTTTATGGAAACTTTTTCTCATGAATAAGCTCGTATCTTTATAGATGAGTCCTTGACTGATGCTCTCTTTTAAAGTTTTGAGGTCACTATAAAACTTAAGGTAATTGATTTTTTCTGTGGACTTATGCCTTTAAAAAAAATCAATTGATTTCGGAGGATATATCTTGAAAAAGAATAGCAGTATCCGTGGTTAAGAAGAAACTTTAAAATCACCCAAATGCATAACTTTCTCTCTTGAGAGCCTGTTAAAAGCAAAGTCTGCAAATGTGACAAACAGTACGGAACTACATATGGCTGAAAGTTACAAAGTTACATTCGACTATCGACACAGTTATTTGGTAAAATATTTTTTCATTCTCTTTTGTAAGTACATAGTTCCTGGAATAATATGCGAGCATTGAGTTACAGACGTTCTGCTTTAGTTGTAACAACCAGTACAGTAGTGCATGTGAAAAGTATATTAATAATAATAATTCAAGTGCATTACTTGTTATCTTTCATATTTTGTTGATATGCTAACAAATACTTTAAATTTAATTTAATCTTTCTTCCAGTCAATATTCATTCCACTCCTTACCGTAGAATTAATGAAAATCATCTGCTCACAAATACTGGGAAAAGGAAATGCTCCCTCTTCTGGAATAGTTGGAGTATTGTTACTTCTAAGTGGAATATCTCAGGAAAAAGTTCTTCTTGTAACTTATGTTGTTGGAACACTGAAAAGTGTAGGACAGGATTTTTGTGTTTATTTTTTTAGCTTCATAATTGTGCATATGTTGTGGTCGTGGTCAAGTGCAGGATAACAAGATAGTGTAAATTGTGAATATGTACAACAGAATGAGATTAATAAGGAAATGAACTAACGTGTGTTATTACTTACTACTTTTCAAAGGGGCATTTTGGATCTTGTAAAAATGTATGTACAGTCTTTTTTTTAATACATGGAAGTTTCTATTTTCTTTGTAAATATTTCTTTTGAACGTAAAGTAACAACCACTTCATGTAGTGGTAAGTCTGGTACGAAATACGAAGGTAAGAAAGTATGTTATGTACAGCAGAATAGACAAACACATGCCATTGAGATCAAGAACTTACTGCCAATTTAGAAAATAAGTGGACGCTCTAGGGCACACTTACACCCCCCACTGCGGCGTATTTTAAACAAAGTATTGCTGTAATGAGATTCGTATAAAATTCGTACATACTATAAAAAAAATACCCTTGCTAATGCTTCCGACAAAATCATAACAGTTCAGATCTTAATGCAAGCTCATCGCTGCAACATTTCTTTTAGTATTACATACCTTGTGGGGACAAATATTGACATATTTAAAAGAAGTGTTGAAGCGATACGCTCTGTATAAAACAGAAAAATACGCCACTTCTTGCTTGCGCGAAAGTTCCAAGTTTATTGACAGCGCATCTCTGCAACACTTTCCAACTTGATATGATATACGTAGTGGAGCCACCTGTTAACAAATTCGTTATAAAAAGTGTTGCTTTAATGTGATATTTCATAAATTCTTAAGTGAAGTCAACTTTTTTTTTTTAATATATATATAATAGTGCCTGAGGAAAGGGTGTTTATACCTAACGAACTGATTTAGGGCTTTCAGTGGAATCGGAATATTTCAAGTATGTAGTGTACAATGCAATTTGTTCCACATTGCTAGAGTTTTAATTAAGGAAAGACAAATAGATATTTCTTATTTTATTACATTCTACAGAAATATTTCAGAGACACAAACAAAATGGAAATAAAAAGGGATTTTGTTACTAGAAAACAACAACATAAAACCAGACTATTAGCAAGCGTATACAGCAAAACACTTCTGCCAAACATTAAGCGCGCTTTTCTCGAAAAGTTCATAGGCATATGCACCCGGTTACGGTTACATATGTTATAAACTGATCTCCAGGAGTGAAGAAAAATCAACTACGTGAAGGCACTAGGTTATGAATTTGAACAGTGTGTTACGTTTTAGTTCATTAACCTTCCAGATTACTGCTGGTTCATCCATGGATAACTTAATGAAATGCCTTTTATAGTTTCGCCAACAAATCAATACCTTTGTGACAGTTCTTTTTGTAAATACCCTGTGCTGAGAAATTCACAAAGTGGTCAATGTAACCACTTTCTTTGTGAATTTTCTAACTTCACACATACACCGTGTCTGTTTGTGGACGTATTAACATCTGCTTCATTCGTACTATACGGTTTGCAAAAAGTACAATAATGGAGTGCCGCTCCTTTTGACACTAAAAAGAGTGGTTGATTCACCTGAGACAAGAGGAATACATAATTTGGAATAAATAATAAGCACATAATTTGGTCCTTTCGCCTGGTACCTTAATTGGTACAACACCCGATAGGGACACCGGGTTATATAGGGTGGAAACCAGTTTCTCTAATGTCCCAGGAATATTGAATTGCGATAGCTACTATCTCATTCTTGTGTGTTCATCTCTTCTTTGATACTTTATTCAAGGAATCATCAAAGTACCTCTTCAGTATTACATCAATCACAAAATTTATTTTGAAAAGACAAACGTAAATATCTTGCTTGACGCTCGGAAAACATTAACATGATTGTGGAAACCAAAATTCAGCAGGAAGCATAATTATGCAGTGTCACACAGGAGAGAGTTTTCATTTTTGAATGAACAGTACACAAGTTAATTTTTCACCAAACTTATTTTGTTTTTAAGATGTGAACGAGCCATTTATTTTACATAGAAAAAATCACATCTTGATGTCCATCTTCCCTGATGCAGTTTTCAAGTAGATAGGTGAAGCTGCCCCACACGCGTTCCAATGTCTCCTGATTGATCTGCAGCACCTCTCTATGAATAACTGTCTTCAGTTCATCTAATGAACGGGGTTTCTCGACGTAAATTCGCTTATTTAAATACCACCACAGACAGAAGTCGCACATAATCATGTCATGAGATCGAAGAAGCCAAGGTACATTTCCGAACCTGGAAATCAAATCACCACTGACTCGCAGTTTCCAACATAAGCATCGTACGTGAACACGTGATGTTTCACCAACCACGGCTCCATAATAACTGAAATGGCAAACCCGACAGAAGGAAATGCTTACCCCCACTCCCTTCCCGAGAGTCCCATCAAAAATGAACATCACAAGAAAGAAAAAACATTGTCTATAACAACAGACTGGATACTGCATAAACGATCACCTCGAAGATATCTGAAGAAGCGAAACGTTGCAGAATCAAAATAATTTAACATACTGTGCTTATCTTTGGATCATCAGACGTTCCTCGCTGAACATAATATAATGCACAATAAAAGCGCTAAAACAGCAATGTCCAAAAATATTTTCCCATTGCAATATGAACGTTTTACCACTTGGATAAACAAAGGTGAGGGGACGAAAAAGGAGTTTGGTTAAGCAGTCTGTACAACTTTTTTAATGTATAAATCGTTGCTGGCATATATGGCGGCTACCCACGTCCGAAGAAGTATGGAAGTCTGCCAATATCGGTGAAACTACCCATAGCTTGTACAATTGATCTTCGAATTAGAATACATTATTTTGCTGACAATATTGAAGTAAATTGGTTATTTCGTGTATTTAGTCTTTTATAAGAATAATGCCGTGGCTATGAGGATAGAAGGAAACATGTCCATTACATCTATGGAGATCATTTTCATATGACTGGCATTGACAATTTGAATTTAATTTTTAAGGCCTGTTACGGTGCCTGGGGTTACTTCTTATTAATATATTATTCCATTGACACTTTCCAAATGGGGGCTGTTCAGAATTATTGTTTGTTTCAGGACATATTTTTCTTACTCTCCTGTTTCAAATCTTCGTCCAGTGCTTCCAGCGAACCGGTCTCGGGAGCTAAACTAAGGATAGTTCACAAACTATTTTATAATGCAATTAACTGATCAAACATTAAATTAAACTCAATTCTTTCCTGAGATATAATTCAGGGAGAGTGTAAATTAAGTCTTCGGGCGCCAGGTGGCTTCCTCAAGCTCCCACGGCTGACAGTTCCTGGAGAGCGGACAGAAAACAAATCTCTCACCCACCACTCGTAATACATAGCGACTCTGCCTTCCAGAAACTATTTGGAAGACGGGTTCTTTGCAAACAAATTAATAATAATCTTCTCGTGTAGGATCTGAAATGTAAACAATATTCCAACGAAAAAAATTCACCTTAGAGAACCGGTTCTGTTCATTCTTGTTGGAAGCAAGTAAACTGATTAAGAGGAGATAATCTAATTTTTATTTACATTTAGGAATTAAACAAAATAAACTAATTTACGAACCCTACAAGAATATCAACGAAAGACGTCATTCGAAACTTGCCAGCGAGACCAAACTTGAACTACAGCCCATTAATCCGTAAACAATAATTTCTTTAGCATCAATTATCCCAAGAAATTGAGGGGACTATGTCAGAACGCCCAAATGCATAATCGGTCAGAACGCCCACCAAAATGATCAGGATTCCCACAGGTTAGAAAATACAAACTTTGATTTTTTGCAGTTTGTTACTTATATTAAATCGATATTGAACAAACATAATAAGAAAACGTTTACAAAGTCTACCAGTCAGAACGCCCACTCTTAAACAAGTGAGTCGGGGGCTGTGCACATAAGCTACAGCAGCGAGTATACTATTTATATGATAATGTTGCGTTCGTGTGTGTTTCTTTTCCTAAGTATAATTATCTGCTATGTGTTATTATGTTGTTATATTATGTGCACTCATAATAGCTTGGTATGTATATTATGTTTGAGTATTTACCTTAACCCTGCCATAGTAAATAAGGCGAAATAAATGAAAATATCATTACAACGAACACTAATAAACGATTCTAAAAATGTGGCTGGCTATCTGAACAATCATGGACACAGCGGTGAAATTTCATTCTAAAAACGGTAAAATGATTTTGTACGTTTCAAAAAGATTCTATTTAATTTGTATTTCTCAATAAGTGTAATATATCGCCTTAGAAAAACGCATCAGAAGCGAAATAGAATTTAAAATTCAAGCTGTTTTTAACGTGCAAATGAGAACATGATAAATGTAGTTAATTTCATTCTATTAGCTTTTAAGTACAATTTTTAAATTAACTTGGAAAGGCATATGTGAAGCGTAATTTAAGGAACCATTATCATATCCAACCGTTTTCTATCCACTGCTGGACAAGGGTATCCCCCTTCTCTTCCCACATATCTCGCTCAGCTGCAATCCTCATTAATGTAGCTCCTGAAAAACAGTTAATTTCATTTACCCATCTTGCATTTGGACGTAGTCTCGGTCGTTCCCCCCACCCCCCTCTGGGAATCCAATGTAATACATTAGTCGTCCATAGTTGTTCCTATCATGCAACTCATCATAACTCTGTGTGAGTGGTCTTTATCTTTGAGCCGTTTGCGCATTCAATGTCCAAGTTGCACAGTGTCGCGACATGAAATATATTTTATTTATATTGAAATTTTGATGTTATATGGAACGTGTATGTGGTATTCCTGTGATAGAAAGTGTACACTGAATTCTACCGTTAACTCTGCTCTGACGTATTACGTGACGTCACAAGCGAGATTCTTTCGTTAACATCGGGTTTTCTCGTGCTGGTTCGGCTTGTAGCAGCCGACGTTGCTTTCATGCTGGGTAGGCCGGTTTAACTCTGCCATTGTATGTTTCAAGGTAAGACCTGTTGGTCATCGGATATTGGGGTTTATTATTGATATAATGTCACGAAGTGTTTGATTGATTTATTGAGTAAAGTTTGGAAGTAGGCTTGTGGTAAGTCTGCTGGTCTGTTTTTTTTTATATAAATTAATGACCTGGAAACGTTTTTTTTTTCTCTTTCACAATCAATTAAATACTTGGTGACATTTCTTTGTAGAGTATGCTCCCTTTGGTAATGTGTTTGTGTATTGTAGTTAAGATATTTTCCATGGTAGTGTTCTCAGTAACCTATTTAGTTGTTTTTTTTCTTCGTATTTGAAATTCACTGGGATACTACGAGTGTTAAAACTTTTCAAGTGTTGTGTTATGGGAGCTATGTAAGCCATGTGACTTCGCGTGATACGTTAGTAGCCATATTGAAGAAAGTTTTGAACTTATTACGATTTATATTGCTAGTTGTTATATTTGTTGAAGAATTAAAAAGCAATATTTGTTACAAGGCTACTTTTCTTGTGATAGTAGTGAGCAGAACCACCAACTCCCCAATAATATTACTATTCCAAATACGGTTGACTTATGTCGCCTCAACAGCCGTACATCATCACAGGTAAGAGACATTCATTATAAACTTTACTCTTGAGACACATTGGTAGTTTGCGTTTGAAAATAAAATGTGATCTTCCAATCGAGCTCCACGCCATTTTGTATTTATTTAATCCGTCAACTTAGCATACGTTGATTTGATCTGCTCTGGGTAAACATACTCATTAACTATGTTTATTGTCTCTCCGTGAATCAATATTTCCTTCTTTGCAGCATGTTGATTGTAAATTACTTTTGTTTTACTTAAATTCATTTTAAGACTTATTTTCGAATTTCGGTGGGCTTTCTGACCATTTCTGAATTTGCGAGTTTTGCCGTTTTGGTGGGCGTTCCGACATAGACCCAAATTGAGCGGCGATAGCTCCAAAGGGTCAGATCTATCCCAGGTCGGTATTGAACCTGGGCCATAATGAAGGAGAATCCTTCTCAGTCTCTAATTGTCCATAAGACATGGCAATAGCGTCCATGGGATGAAAGCATTTGCTAATTATTTCACACGCTCTTTCTCAGTCAAGATCTCTCGCTACACCTTATTTCTATATCAAATTCTACAGGCTTTCGGTGATCTAATCATGGCCCAAAACCTTTTATATCAGTAATCCTTTACCTTAGTCTTGGCTCACTTATTTACGTCATACAAGACTGTCACGAGGCGATAATGACCTCTACAATTCACAGTCGCCGCAGACGGCATTAGTCATTGGCGAAAATAAGATAACAGAGAAAGGATGTCTAGTTTCGTCTTGAGAGCGATGATGGCTCTCTTCATTGCTTACAAACATTTTGAAAATAATTCTTGCAAAAGCAGCAATAGCCTTGGCGCGAATTATTTTTAAGAATACCTTTAGTTTCCACACAAAGTTGAAATCTTATAATTAATAGTGTGACCATCCACTCAATATTATCTGAAATCCCATTGTCAGTGGAAGGCATCAAATATTAATTTCCCCTCACAAATCGTCGGCAATAGACAATTTGTGTAGCAAGATTTAATCGGCCCAGTTGGATATTTATATCTACTAAACGCACAACTCCAGACGGCAGTAGCCAAGTGTGGCCAACCCTTAAAGCATTTCTTTGTATTTAAATCCACTTTGCATAGACTTCAATCCAGACAATTTTACTTAATTATTCAATTTCATAACTTGGTAATTACCAGAGTGCCGCAACTACTTACATCTCTTTATTAGAAGTAGTGCTCACTGTGATCCGACCTCGCCCGCGCACGACGGCGAAGATCATACATGATCTACATCTTCGTGGTTTCGCACTCTGTAAAGGATGAATCAACGTAACCCAATGAACAATCACGCTTTCCTGCTTTTGCAGGTCCTTTCATAATTAGCCGTGCCACCTCTCAATGATTTACTTTACGTCACATGAGCTCCCTCTATAGGGCAACGGCTTTCTCTTTTCAGAAAGAAGAATGGAGGACAATCCTCCTCCCGGCTCCCCTGTCGTTTTCTCGCTTCTTTACGTCTTTGCAAAGCAAACTATTTCTTATTTTCCTGCTACCAAAGACACAAATGATTAAAATAAAACAATACATTTTATATCACACTCAACAGTATTAGAATACACAGAAAAATAAATGGTTACTTGGTCATTTTGCATATACTTATTTAATATATGAATAAGTAATTATTCGAATCTATTGATTTTTAGGGAGA
>JAGDQP010007932.1:0-17158 GCA_022664845.1 Lepisma saccharinum | reverse complement strand
CTGACTGACTCATCCATATAAATTCACAGGCCAAACTACAGGAGCTAGAAACAACAAATTTGGTATGAAGGTGTAGGACCATGAGTAGATAAAGGGAAAAATCCGACATTTTGAAAGAGTCGCCATCTTGGACCCAAAATTGCCGCCAAACCCATTGTTGAGAGCTTAAACCGCTGGTGCTAACGAAATGAAATTTGGCACGAAGGTACATCACTAGTAGATTGCGAAAATATTACAAAATGTATCCAGAGACGCCATCTTGGTTAGAAAATCGCGTACTCTAAAAATCCATTTTCCATACCGTTTGAGCTAGAGATACGAAAGTTGGTATGAAGGTGCATGGTGACTATTAGCTTGAGAAAATATTGAAAACTTCCCCATCTTGGATTTAAAATGGCCGCCGAACCCATTGTATATAATATACAGCCTATACGGCTGGGGCTACTGAAATGAAATTTGGTGTGAAGGTACAATATCATTAGTAGGTTACATGTTGGATCCAAAATGGCGGACCTAAAAATCCATTTTCGACACCGTTTGAGCTAGAGATACGAAATTTGGCATAAAGGTATATCTTAACTAGTAGTTTGAAAATACCAGAAAATTTGAGGAAAATCGCTATCTTGGAACCAAAATGGCCGCCCAAAAAATCATTTTCGACACCGTTTGAGCTAGAGAAATGAAATTTTATTTGAAAGTGTACCTTCACGAATAAGTAACAATAATATAATAAAACGTTTAAAAAGTCGCGATCTTTAATCCAAAATGGCCGCCAAAAAACTTCGAGATCAGTCTGTAAGCCTGCCGAAAGGAATGTTTTTTATTACAGTGTTGCACTCAACATTTTCTTGAATTAGTTCTGAGTAGATATTAATTAGAGCAGTTGTGGTGCTCTGTCCCACAACAGGCCTTTAGACAACTTTGGCTCAGGCCGGGTTAATGAAATGAAGAAATAGAGGAAACGGAAGAACCCCGAGAAAAAACTATAAACATGGTGTTTGTCCACTACATGGCACGAACAGGATTTGAACCAACGAACCCAAGCGCCAGAAGTGAGCGCTCTAACCGTTGAGCCACCGCTTCCCCGACATTGGCAAATGAGATTTCTGTCGAGTTAAGTACTGTTATGTTTGAGTCTATACCTGTAAGTCCCCAAATTACTGGCTAGCCATTTAAGAAGATTGATGGTTGGCTATTACCGTCTTTCATACTACACACAGTGACATTTCTATATTGGTTCCTTATTTATCCTGTGATGATGCATTCAATTTGTACTTACAAGAAACACTCGCCAGGTGTCAGAGCCCGATTTTGATGAAAATTCGTATGTAGGTACAGTGCCTAGGTAAACCTTCACAGCCAAAATTATAGGTGTTGTCGTAAAAAAAAAATAACGACAGGGGAACCCGAGACAGATGTAACGTAGAGCAAGCAAATCGAATAAAGAGTATGGAAAACGCCTTTTCTTCTACAAACTGTTACATATATTGAAAGCAAATGGCTATTAATGGATACTGGAAAGGAGGTGAAACATGGTAGATGGTATGACAATTATAACCGCCATCTTGAGTGATTCAAAATTTTCAAATAGTAAGTGGGTCATGTGATATATCAATCTGTGCTGGGATGTTCCAAGAAAGACAATAACAAAGTCAATTTTGGCGTACCTCTAATCCTGTACGACAAAATGACACGTGAAATTGACCTGCAGAAGGACACTTTCACCTAGCATTACACCTTCTTGAAATTGGGACTTCACCTTCCGTTAGGATATGTAAATCTTTATAGTGCACTTCATGTTGCGGCCATGAGGATCATATTTTCCAACATAACGATACCTCTTACGTAGCCGTTTGGTGTTCGTTCCTTCAACTGTTTCAATAATAAAATGTCTTTTCGTCATTCGGCTCACACATTTCCAGGCAAATTTCACGTGTCATTTTGTCGAACATGATTAGTTATATGCCAAAACTAACTTCATCATTGGGTATCTTGGGACACTCCAGCACAGAGCGATATATCACATGACCCATTTACTATTTAAAAATTTTGAAGCACAGTCAAGATGGTTGCTTTCATGATGGCGGTCATCTTCGCCATACTATCCATCATGTATCACCTCCTGTCCAGCATCCATTAATAGCCATTTGCTTTCAATATATATATATCAGTGTTTATTGAAGAAAAGGCGTTTTCCGTACTCTGTATTCGATTTACTTGCTCTTTATGTTCCACCTATCTCGGGTTCCCCTGTCGTTATTTGAGGAGGTGCGTTTCAAAAAGGTACATGACCGCCTAAAACAGTTTTCAGCAATATGCAAGAAACCTCTACAGAAATTGTATGATTACATAACCTCATTCTTATGGTCATACCAAATTGTAAACCAGAAAAAAAAAAAAAAAAAACACATTAACATAGGCGGTTCAAAAGTATTTCGAATTTACTTACAATTATTTCAATTTTAGATATGGACATGTTCCCTTCTGCTTGGACGTATACTTTTTTGCTCGAACAGAAGGGGACATGTACCTTTTTGCTGAAACCAAAAGTTAACGATCTAAACTCATCTAACCAAACCTAATTTCAAGTCACTTAAAACTAGGGTTTGGTTAGATAAGTTTTGAAGATAGATAGATCTATTAGAAAATTGGGATTGTTTTTGTGGATCAGAAAGAGTTGGCAGACGGCCCAAACTTATTGTTAAAAAGAAGTGTATTTAGTTTACAAAACATTTTTTGTTTGTATAGTAGTAACTACTATACCCAGAGTTCCTCCACAAAGTGTTCATATGTGAAGTCCACAATCATCATCCTCTAAACACTCACACGTAATATTTTCATCATCTTCAGCCTCTTCATTTGTTTCTACTCCGTTCCGTAGGATATTCTTGTAAAAGGAAAACTGCTCATCACCTTCCCAGTCGTTACCGTACAGTGACAAAAGTGATTCAATGTCTTCTTTTGCCATTGTTAATGGATGTCCTTGGGGAAGCTCCTGCAAAGGTTCTTTAAAAATCCTCGAAGGCCACCTACGTTTGTTAAGCTTAATGGGTTTCTCATTTTCATGCTCAAACCTGAAATGTTCCAGTGCCTTCACTTTTACGATTTTCGTTGTCCGGTTTGTGTTTTTCATTCGTTTATCTTCCTTTGTGATGATTATTCTGTGTTTATGGCTAATCATAACATTTTTAAATTGCTGGGACAAGGATTTAGTGTTTTTAAGATGCCAATCACTACCCAGTTTTCGGACCTCGCCAACAGCTTCATATTCTTGGTAATCATCATCTTTGGTTATTACCTCTTCCACTCGCCCGAAAACGCGGTCTGCGGGCAAAAAACTATGCCTCCTTACGGGAAACGTTAACACTATTTCTGTTAAATCAGTATTTGCAATACCCAAATTGTACATAAGGGTGTGAACAATATTGTTTTGGGCTCCGCACCCATCACAGAAAAAAAATAACCGCTTTACTGATGGAAGATTTGCTGCTTGCAAGTAGTGGAAGAAACCTCTTTTGCTCCTCGACCAGCCTGGTCTTTAGTCCATGTACAAAACACAGGATTTACTGACATCAGTAACACGTAGAGTATTAAAAAAGAAAAAAAAAATATTGCCGTAAATAAAATGCTTCTTGAATCGGAGCCTTATGTAACGGCTGTACCTGTTGTAGGTCAAAGCAGAGTAATACTTAATTTTCACGTACTTTCAGTAGCTCATAACAGGCTTTAGCCCGCTTCTTATTCTGTAGTATTATCTCATGGATCTGGGCAACGTTCATTTCCGGAGAAGTTCTAATTATCTTCATCTGTATATCTAGTCTATTGCATAAACTGCAAATGTCTGATGCAGGTGACCGGAACCCAATATTAAACTCAAAAATAATCTGCGGAACATTGTCTTCTTCACTGTCTAAGTAAATACGTGTAGACTTCTTTCTGTTGTAGTGGCTCTCACGACCTCGTAGCTGTTTGATGAACTCACGTACAGCGTTCTTCTTGGTGATGGATTTTTTACTTACTCGGTCCCCTCCACGATTTTCTTCTAGGCTTTTCCCCTCAAATATCTTATCTGCTATATTCTGCAACCTTTTGGGTTTCGTGCGTGAACAACTTTTTACAAATTGGAATCATTGTTATCAGTGCTCCTTAGAGTGTAGTTTATATATTTATATTGTACATATGAGTTTTTGCTTTAGCAGACCCAGTCATTGATCTATACCTTTTTATATTCATTAGATGCATCATTGATGCAATTTTAGTCTTGAACAAATTTATCCGCTTTCTCAAACAAAACGTTTCTAATTTTTAGTACATCGTTTGGACGTACCTGAATATTATTTTAGTCGCTTATTATTATGAGTTCATGGGATACAAGAATTCGAGCCGCTTGGTGCACTGTGTAGTTTTATCTTCTTTTGCTGTCCCGCCGTTCTTTTTCCTTTTTCGTGACCCCACATTTAACTTTCCTACAGTCGCATCATCGTCTTCTCCCTTTTCAGGCTAATATGCGAATAATATAAAGTAAATTTCGCAATACTTACTTCACAATACAGCAGACTACTATTCACAAGCAGCGTCACCTCACACACAGCAGCATGGAAACTGAAGTTGCATTATGGGACAGTCACGTGTCAGCTAACCTACCTTGCTATTGGTTCGTTGGACATGTATCTCTATGCTTCAGATTCACTGATGGATGTGTACCGTTCTACTCCAAACTGCAATCTTGCAGTAGCCAAAATATAGGGACAGGTATTTTTCTGGTTCGTACTGTCTTTTTTATTCGATAAATATGAAGACAGAAAAAAATATCCAACTGCAATCTCAATTTCGAATTTTTGGTGACATGTACCCTTTTGAATGGCACCTCCTCATTTGTTGACGACAGCACCTATAATTTTGGCTGTGAAGGTTTACCTAGGCACTGCACCTACATACGAATTTTCATCAAAATCGGGCTCGGTGACACCTGCCGAGTGTTCCTTGTTAGACAAACTCGTTTTCTTTTCATATTTCCTCACTTTTGTTTATCCAACTGATGAGGTTTTCGTATCGTAACGCGAAAGTATATTTGGACATTGTGTATTATACTGGGTGTCTACCAGAAAGCCACATGGAAATTTGGAGACTTTTCGGAGACCTTGATAGCCCAAAAGTTGTAACCTCCCTCCCCTTTTTCATAAGCTTTAAGTGTCTTTGCTTGACGCTTCTGGCTAATACAGGGTTGGCAACCCGCGAAGGAAGCTATCCCTTGGTTCTAGTTCTACGCGAATAACAAAGAAAAAACGCTCTTCCTCTCTATACGGGAGAACGTTAGCAACAGACATCCGCGGCAAAAAATGAAACATTCACGACTGTTCCAAACAAAGTATTCCCGGGACCAAGCAATAAAATGCGAGACTTCTGTGACCTAGATCTCGTTTCGGGCTGGTAGACACCCTGTTATATTTTGTTCAGCGAGGAACATCTGGCCGTTCAAAAATAAACTAATTATATTTGTCCTCGTTTCGAAAGCAAACATACAACATACACTGTGTTTATCCATTAGTAGTATTTAAGCCTAATCTACGCAAGGCATTTTCTTAGCTGTCGTTGACTAATGGATATGGTCGTCACACCACCAAAATAACACTTCTGCAACGTACCGGTTGTAATTTTACTTCAGGTTTTCGAGGATTGGGGCGGTTTCTGAGGTAGTGAGAAAGGGTTGTAAATTATTAACATCTCTTCGTTAATATTTTTGATCCATCGTGGTATATTCTTGCCGAATTTTAGCTTTCGGCAACGTGAAGTGCATTCCCGATTTCCGAGATTAGGGTTTGTTATTGGGATAGGTTACTTAACTGAAAATTTTTATTGTTTATGTACTTTACGCAGTATTTACAAATTTGTATTGTTTTTCCGAAATTCCAAACGGACCACGCGGATTTCAATCTTCGAGACCAATGGGAAGTACATTTTCGATATTCAGGGATTTCGAGTGTTATTAAGGATACTTCGCGTAGTAGTATTGTTATTAATTGTTCTTTGTCCTAAGGAACACTCTAGGCAAATTTAAAGTTTCTAATTTAAGTTTTCGAGTTCTCATATTCCCCCCACCCTTTTCCAATTATACTGTTTTTTTTTTTGTTTTTTTTCTGGAACAAATAAACTGAAGTAAATTCCGTCCTTTTCAACTTTAATTTTACCTTAGATATATTGCGGCCGCGCATTTACTGTGTTTGTGATGTAGCATTATTGTTCCAGTTGAAACAGAAATAATCACTATACTTCAATTTGATCGATCGTTGAAGTACGGAGACAGAAGGCGAACACTTTCATAGACAAAAAAGTAGAGCGCTGGAACAGCACCGCACTAGCTCTGCGGTAGAGCGCTCGCTTTATGTGCGCGTGGTCAAGGGTTCAAATCCCGCTGGGGTCCAATAAGCGGAGTGGTTCGGAGCCCATTTTACCAAAAACTGTAGGTCCCATTCTTAGCAGCTCACCAGCTCGTTTAAGACGTTAATAGCAATTCACTCACTCTGGTCCGTGGGGTCCCCGGTACGATTCCGACTCGTCCCATTTGGGCTTTGTGGTGTGGGTGGGTTTTCTTGGAACTCTCAAGTTCCCTACCACTTTCTTCATTCCACCAGTTCTCCCATTATCCAATCGACATAAAGGCCTTAAATAAAATTTATATTTAACTGGAACAATAATGCTGTATAGTTTTCTCTTTCCATCTTTAATTGCCCTTCCGGCTTTTCTTCGTCTTAGTGATATATGATGAAGTAAGAATATATATCACTAAGACGAAGAAAAGCCGGAAGCGCAATTTAAAATAAAATTATAGATTGTTAGATAGAAAGAAATTTACTTACAGCATATTTGTTCCAGATGAAAAAAAAAATGCATACACAGAGAATAATTACTATATTTCCAACATTCACAAACAAAGAGGAATAGATGACGAACACACATCCAAAAGTAAAGGACACGTAGTGGACTTGATAACGAAAGATGTTCGAAATATAGTGATTATTTTATGTGTGCTTGTGCGTTTTCATCTGAAACAAATTTAATTATGTAAACTCCTTCCATTTTATCTTTAAATGTACCTTATATTATATGAAGATATAAAGAACAATGCACAATCTATATATTCATACTTGACAAAGATCGAAATGATGTGATTTCTTCTGTGCGTTTTTGTGTGTTTACAACTGGAACTATAATGTTTCTTTATTTTTAGTTTTACTCTAAATTGCTTTTCCGGCATTCCATGGTCTTAGTGATTTATATAATAGCCGAATAGAACATGGAATGAAGATACACGCAAAGAAATCGAAAGGAAAGTAGTTATAAACATAGGAAGCTACAGAAAACATGAACACTTTTAAAGAAATAGAACATGTGTCTGCCTTAAAGTGTCTGAAGTATTATAAATTTCTATTTCGTTCACACGTCACCACGTTTCTAACTAGGTTCTCGTGCCTGTTAGCAGAGAAAATAAAACATTCTTTTAATATAACTTACGTGAGTTTTATAATGTATTTTATTTTATAATAATATAAACGATTATAAAGTGTGAAAAAGAAGAAAAAAGATGATAATAGTACATTGAAAGAAATATTCACGAATAATGAAAGTCACTTATGATTTAAGGATTGGAAACTTAAGTGTAAGTATAATTACTTCAATTAAATTTTGAATTTGAATTTATTTTTGGCAACTTTGATTCAGGAAGGGCGTGGGAAATTAGCCAGGGTCTAGTTTTGAAGGTATCATCCCAGCATTTGCCTGTGTACCACGGAAAAAAATGGAGAAACTGGTCTGGCAGGGAGGCCGCTGGGATCGCTCCCAGGATCTTCCAATACCTAAGCAACTATTTTACCCACTGAACTACGGGCGCTCCGTAGTAATCACTTCATGTAAAGGTCTATATTTTAACTTCGAAATATAGACTTGTAGGGGAATGAACAAATTAGTTTAGTACAAAAGTGATGAAATGAAGAAGTATTAAAGAACAAAGTAAGCGAACACAAATACTAAAGACAATAAAGAACAGAAAGTGAAACTGATTCGGACACTAAGCAGAAAATGTATGTCGAAGGGTACAAAGGAAACCGCATGCAACTTAAAAGGCATTATTATTAAGAAAGAAAAAATGTGATCTAAGAAATGAAAATGCACATAATCAGGACAAATGGAGACAGCTAACTTGTTTTAAAGGGCCTACCGCATTCGGAAGAACATTAATGAAGATGGTGGTAAGTTTGTTTGTTTATCAGTAATTAAATTCCATAAACATATAAAATAATGTGTCAATATAAAGACGCTAAATTTATTTCTATAACCACTGTTCATTTTCTTAAATCTGTTTTCGTGCTTTATGTATTATATAAAAATACTTGTTAAATACAAACGAGATTTCTTTCTTACGGTATTTTCTATATTTTACAAATTTACCAGTATTTATACTGGACTCAAACTTAGCATCCAAGACACGCTAGAAACTTTCATACAGTTTTGCACATTATGATGAGCATGATCTAAACCTGAGGTATAAAGAGGTGGAAATTTTTACGATCGTTTCCAGATCTTTCGATCATTTTAATGCATACTTATATTCACGTATTGTAGATCTTCCTAAATGAGATTGTGCAAATGGAGAAAAATGAAACGTTTACATGTAACTGATTTCAACAAGTGTCAATTTGGATTAAATTATTACTGAGCACGTTCTCTCTGAACTAATATGAATAATACTTTTTCGCTCCGAACTACATGGTTTTCACTGATTTTATCCTGTTCCTAATTCTCTCGTTGCCGTTCACTGACAAATGTAGCATTGCACTGGAAGTAACTTCTTTTGTTCACACATGGCTTATGTTTGTCACAATCCGAATGATAATGCCACAAAACCAGTCCATTCAACTTAAAGATTAAATATATATGGAATTCCATATTGAAGCGGTTCGAATATATCTCCATACAGTCTACACTACGAAACAAAATGACTAGTTCACTCTTCTCGAGTCTTTATACTAGGTTTTCTCCTTATATTCTCTGTCCTTGGCTCGATCAAAGCTTCACTACGCACAACATCAGTGTTCCCAAGCCTAATCATCTTTGCTTCCCATTGTTGAAGTTCTTTTTTATAAGCCACCATAGCAGTTTTGTATGATTCATTGTACTTCGCTTTTTCCTCTTCTGGAAGACCTTTCCACGCCTGTGTAACCTCCTCCAACCAGACCTGCACAAAGAAAAAATCTGCTGAATAAAAATAACAAAAAAGTACCTAAATAATCATGTTTCATGAACCAATGTTTTGGTATACGCTCATGAAGGAAAACAATTGTAGTATGCTTTAGTTCAGTAATGATAGAAAAAAAATGATGCGTGCTAGACTGAAAAATAGTACTTTATTTATAGTTCTTTATTATTTATTAAGATGCACACATGCCACAACATATATTTATATATATATATAAAACATTAGGTGATAACCATCTTATAATCATCTTAAAAGACCATTTTATTCGGCAGTAAATCAAATTTTGGCTAAAGTATATGAGTTCCTTTAACGTCTAGCCATATTGATCTTTATACGAAACTCAAACAACACAGGTGTCCCGTAGGTTGCAAAGAAGATACAATATGAAACAACTCATTGCAGTCGGTGAATCTATTCAACTCTTACACGTGACAGAAGCGCGTTTTTATGGTTTCTGTCTACTCTACATGTATCTTAAATACCGGATGAGATACAAGTCGCTTTCCCCAACATTCGTTCTCAGTTTTATATGCATGAACACACACAACTTGAAATATGCAGTTTTTCGTTTATGAGCGATTGGTAACATTGTTTTCGCATATGTGGCAACCGATATCCTCAAATATTACAAGAGGTTATTCCAGAACTTGAAAAACAGCCCTCGTTTTGCCGGTATGCAGTTTATATGGCAACAGGATGGAGCACCTCCTCACTATGGAGAAGTGATAAACTTGAATCGGGATTTCGAGGACTGGATTGACCGTCCTGGCACGAAAGAATGGCCATCCAAGGTGATATGACCTCACACACTCTGATTTTTCGCTTTGGGGTATTGTGAAAGATGACGTTTTTGCTCAGAAATCAGCTACAACAGTTGTTCAAGAGATGGAATAAATTTATCAGCATCTGTAATTCACTGCTTAAACTATGTGACTTATGAACTGAAAACCAAGGTCTCCAGTTTGAGCAATATCTGTGTGTACACTAAAAGCTGACAAAAATGTTTTTATTTCAAAATTTGGGGAAAGTTGCATTTATCCCACCCTGTATATTACAACGAGACCACCATGTGAACGTCCTGAACGAAACGCAAAAACCGATTACAAAAAACTTTAGCAAGAATTGAATAATTTACAGAATCAGGAAGTGTAGTACCAGATAAGGCTACGCGTGAACTGAAAAACGATCGAGAAACAAACGGAATATTGCAAGATTTTGGTTCAGAATACAAATGTTAGATAATCATTCGATAATAATGTTCCGATCAATTATTAACTCACTGCTTCACACCTGTACGCCAACTGATAGTGGACAATAATAATTGCGGGTGTATGGATATGAATTTTAATTGTCATTATTATAATTAAAGAGTTTCAATGGCACTTATTAGGCAACTTCATAAGAGTTTTCACGTGCCTTTTTGTTAACATATTTTCAATTTGCATCATAGATTAAAAGAATTACGAAATTAAATATGGACAAAATTTAAAGAAGAAAAAAGCTACAATTTTGTAGCAGAAATTCTGAATGTTTGTAGCTACAAAGTAAAAGTGACCAGATCTAGCTAACAATGAAATTCTGGTCATTGAATATAACAAGACACGGATAAGCAAAAGCAAGTATGAGATACCAGACGCAGTACGTGAGTCGATTCTATGGATGGTAATAGTAATATGTGAACAAATTTGAGCTACATTATGTGAAACTGTAGGCCCACTGGATGCAAACGCAAAGGAAGCAAATAATCTGTTTTCTGACTCCCTGTGCTGACCTGTGCCAACAATACTTGCTTGTCATTAAATTTTAAGCACAGAAGAAGCAGGTTAAGCGCTGGGTCTTTGTAAAACATGGATTGTGAGGCACTAATCACTGCTGTGTTTGAAAAATATTTCATGTGGCAACAAAAGCACAAGTTTCATCGCAACAGGCTGTGATTGAGAAGTGTTGGAAGGAAATTAGTGAAATATTGAATGAGAACGGTAAGCAATAGTATAGCTGTAGACTAAAAATGATAGTCAGGGACGAATTTAGAAGGCCCAAAATCCGGATTTTTATGCGAAATTAGTATAATTTTAGGCGTAACTATACACTGGGAGGATTTTTAACACAGAGTAGCACTTGTTTTACCGGATCACGGTTGCTTTGCTCATCGCCAAGATAGTATGTTTCGGTGTTTGGTGTCAAAAAACCTCCCCGTATATTTAATATAAATTTCATACGCAAACACACATGGGGACCCCCCCCCCCAGGCGGCTCAAAATGCTTGATTATGTAATATCTCCCACTGCGCCGTCTCTGGACAACTTCCCTCTGCCAGTACAAGCGCGTAAAACCATCACAGCTTTGGAAAGAAATCAACAAGTCTAGGAGGCGACAAGTGGAGAGCAAATTAAAGTAATTCGAATACCAAAGGCCGTTTGCGCAGATTTGTCTTCAAGTTCACTATATTCTAATTAGAACGACGCTTGGGTGTCTCCTGCACTGTCTTTTTTAGTTTTGATACCGATGTTCGACTTGCTTATTTCCCTCGGCAACAAGTTTTCGAAATCGATCTAATTTTGTTCTTCCATTCGTACCTTTCATTCACTGAAAGAATTAGATACTGTGGATGGAATCGTTCCAGATCGACCTATCACTAATTGTAGCATAAATACTTCCGACTTTATTTTAGGATTTATATCTTCTTCGGGTTTCATTCTAAGGACTTTCGTACGTCTTTCTCAAACTTAGTCGAGTTTCATTCTGAGAACTTACGTACATCTCTCTCTCAAAGCTATCACCTGATTGACCAGGTATTATTGGGTTGGCCCATAAGTCTTGGAGGGTTTTTTTTATTGTTTTTTTTTGTAAAGTGAAAATTTTGAGTGAAATATAAAATGTTTTGACTTTTTGTTCTTTTCAGGTCATTAAAATGGAGTGCCAAGTCGAAAAAAGAGCATTTTCGATAACATCTGCTTTTTACGTTTAATCGAGGTGCCAAAGCCACAGAAGCTGCTCGAGAGATTTGTGAATTGAATTATTTTATTTTAAGGCCTTTAGGCAACTATGGCTCAGGCTGTATGGATGATGATGGGATGAATTGGTGGAATGAAGAAAATGGGAGCACCCCGAGAAAAACCACGCACACGGTTTTTGTCCACCACGAAGCCAACATGGCATGAGCAAGGATCCCGTTTGGTATTGTGGGAGCATTCCATTAGCTCTGCCAATTCCCTCGTCGTTTGGTGTGGATCTTCATGAATCAGCTGATTCAGTCGCTCCTCATCGAACTGAACGGAGCGTCCGGTGCGATGCATGTCTTTGAGATCGAAATTGCCGTCTTTGGATCACTTAAACCAATTTTGAGCCTTCCTAAGAGGCATCGCTTCTTCGCCATACACTTCACAAATCTCTCGGGGCCACGGTGGCTCAGTTGGTAGGGTACTCATGTCTGGTGCTAGGGATCGTCGGATCGATCCCTGCTCATGCCATGTAAGCTTTGTGGTGGACAAAAACCGTGTGCGTGGGTTTTCTCGGGGTGCTCCAGTTTCCTCCCACTTTCTTCATTCCACCAATTCATCCCATCATCATCCATACGGCCTAAGCCATAGTTTAAGGCCTTAAAATAAATTCAATTCAATTCACAAATCTCTCGAGCAGCTTCTGTGGCTTTGGCACCTCGATTAAACGCAAAAAGCAGGTGTCGAAAATGCTTTCTTGTCGACTTGGCACTCCATTTCAATGACTTGAAAAGAACAAAAAGTATATCAGCGCATAATTCTCTATCGAATAACATAAAACGCATTGCCAAAACATTTTATATTTCATGCAAAATTTTCACTTAAAAAAAACAAGCCAAGACTTATGGGCCAACACAATAGAAGCTCACTTCACCTGAACAATAAATTTGATTGTTCTCGACCTAAGCAATATATATATATTTCTCTGCCATTCAGTTTAAAGTGATTCCCATATTTATAAGAAGAACAAAAACATGAATTTGTCCTGTTATTACGAAATACATTTATATGAAATAAAAGGCACGAGCAATATAGTTCACTCTTTTATTTATTTCTTTTAACTTTTATTGCACGTTAGACCATGAAATGTTAAATTAACTCCTTGGCTGGATAGCTCGTACAAGGCGCCTTCCGTCAGGAAAATGTTACGTGGTGAGCTCCTTATCACCACTTTATTTGGATTTTGAACCACCATGAATATTATCTCGTAGCAATAAATTATGCTGTTACTAAACCTTCATTAATATTTAGTCATTACAGAACATAAAACACTATATAAAAGTAGCTGCTATTGATATTGTATCAGTTCATACTATCTTTCCAATTGTTCAATTGTATATTATGAGATCTCTACATTTCAGCAAAGTTGGAAGATCCACAGAATTACGATCAGTTATACCTAACTTTCAGATCTGAAACATTTTACTGATAAATAATGATTTCTTACCTTAAATGATTTCTCTCCCCTATATGGTGCTTTCAGCTTCATAAAAGCTACGAAAGCAGTGGGTGGCCTTTTGGGGCGTCCTAATTCTCTTTGTCTCTGAAACAAATAAATAATGGTAAAAAGAGAAAATTTGTCTGGAAATTAATAGATCAAGCAAATTAATTTTACCTAGTAATTCTTTCAACCTTGGATGAAAAGAACTCAGACTGTTATAAAAACGAACTCGTACTCTGATTGACAGATTAATAGGACTTCATCTGCGTATCGAATATATTTAAGAAAATCTCAGCTCTGGTTTGGAAGACACTTTACAGAAAACTTTCAATCAGTTCAGCGTCGAAATCTAACATTTGGAAACACTTCTTTACGAGCCTGTAAATGGAAGCCTGATACTGGAATTCCAACGTCAAAATCTCTCAAACATCTGACTTTTCCGCGACATTTCTCCCATGATTTTATTTCCTAAAAACAATATCCACTTAGGTTTCACAAGAATAATACCTCTCATTTTTGTAAATCAAAAGGAAAGAGTTTATAAGCACAGAATAACTGCGCACGGTGTTCAATTTTCATTACCGCATATTGAGCTGCGTGAAGCAGTATGGGCAGGACAGGACAGGACAGGACAGCACGAAAAAAATCCTGTGTGGCACTGTTGTGCACGTATATTGGATAGCAAAAACTTTAGTAAACATTATTTTTATATGGGCCAGTCGAGTAACTTTTGACTTCGGCCCGTCACGATTCGCCTTTAGCTGTTAAGTGTTAAAATCCACACCCATGCCCCTGCCGAGACTCGAACCCGGGACCTTCGAGCCGATGGCCTACCGCCGCAGACAGTCGGCCGGCTATATTGGATAGCAGTTTTGTGCTGTAGTCTAACGAAGTCATTATTATTACTCTACCAGAAATCAAGCAAAGTAAAACACACATTGAAAAAAACGCAAATTTGACCGCACGAGCAAAACGTCTCATACGTTTTCTGTGTCAGGTCTACAGTGTGTGGGACGGGCCACGTGTGGCGCAGTACTGCTCTGCGTCTTAATTCGATGTGTTCCCTTTCCAAAGATGAAGTCACAGAAACAGTTCTACCCTGCCTGCGTTACCAGCGCGACAATGTGCGCCCGGCCTAAAAGTCTTATTAGAATCAACCGCTACCTCCCCAGATCACGATAGTTAAGACGTGACTACTGATGAGTCAAATTGGTATTTTATTAAAAATGGCTATAGTTCTGCAACTGACAGAAAAATTGATATTGTGCGTACATTTGTCGAACATAAATTGCACACACACTGGGACAATAAAAGGAAATAAATGAAAAAGACTTACTACAAGTCCATTTTAAAAATATATACGTGTTCCATTCATCCTGACATCTTTAACACGAACATATCTCAGGCTTTACAAAGTTCCTTCCACCCTCCAATCAAAATGCTGCCCTCTCCTTCCAAAATATCCTGCCGAGCTGTATGTTTCATTCCTCTCTATAGATTGCCAACCCTGCCCTCATTGACCCTCTCCATTCACACCTTACTGCTAGCGAACGAAGAGCAATTTCGTCTCTTCGTTCGAGTCCCGCGTGGATACAATGAACGAAGTAGTTCGGAGTCCATTTTAATATTGTAGGTCCCGTCCTTATATGTTCATCGCCTAGTTTAGGACGTTAATAACGAGTGATCCCACCACGGCAGACACGAATTACTTTCACTATGATCCTAAGCCATTAAACAACTTTCAGATCCTACCTTTCGCCGCCTCTTTAAGAACCCTTATTCATTCTTCCTCAATAAACTCCGCACCTTCCTCGCAGCGCATGGACCCCATGAGAGGCTGTTACCACCATAACTCGCTGTCCCAATGATCCCAAATTTCATCTACTTCCCAAAATACATAAACCTGGCAGCCCATGATCTATTGTTTTCAGTAATGGCTCTTCTACCGAAAGTATCTCCGCCTTTCTTGACCACGATCTCCAACAGTTCGTCCAGGCCCTCCCTATAATAAAGGTCCTAACAACTTCGTCTCTACAATACATTCTATATCTTCTGAAAATTTTCTCGATACATGCCCAAATCCTCGTAAACATAGCACACTATTTCTGCGCCAGCTAGCTCAGTTTGTCCTCGCCATGAACAGCTTCTTCTGAAATTTGGCAGATGAGGTAGTCTGTGTGGAAGTTAATTTTAGTATAAATGAGTTTAGTATTACTTACTCTGATGGGGGGGGGGGGAGATTATGTTCCGTAGTTGATAATCCTGAGGGAGTGAGACCGTTGAGAGGATCGAAACTTCCTGAGGGGGTGAGACCGTTGAGAAGATCGAAACTTCATTGGGAGGACAATATTAGTAGGGATCTTCGAGAGGTAGGTGTTCGTGTTGAAAACTGACTTGATATTGCCCAGGATAGAATCCTATAGCGAACGTTTGATACTGCAGCATAAACTTGCGAGTTCCGTAAGCCATAGAGATAGTTAGTTAGTTCCTACTATTACTTGTCTCCAAGAGTGAGTTCCCATGTCCTATTGACAATGGTCACTTCTTACGGATTAGGCCATACTGAAGCCGGTTATTCAACCTGAGGGGCGATCGCAGTAATCGAGTGGTCTAACAAGTTATAGATCGAGATAGGCCGAAGTCATTAGTTACTTTTAAAAATATGCTCAGAACTACAACGTTTTTTTTTTTTATTTAACCAAAGATTTATCGTAGGCTTAACCCGTTCCACCTAGCAAGCGCGTGAGTGGTACCACTAACAGAGGCATTGACCACTCGCTTCCTCTCCTTCACCCCGAAGGATTGATTTTGCGAGGGACGTTACTCTTTAAACTTCACATGGGCTTAAGGCATGGCTGCTAGGACAATTAACAAATGGTACTAAAATGTATAAAAGTGTCAAACAGTAATATTTGTCTTTAGCTGAGGGCTATCAAAAATTGATAAACATTGGCAATGCGTAGTGATTTACGAAAACTGCAAATTTCAAAGTTAAATGTGAAAAGGATACACTGAAAAAAATAGCCATTGCTAGTTAATAAAACCTATGAATTTCATTTTGTGGTTCAAAATGGAGTTTACGTTACATTGTCAAAACTTGGTAAGCACTGGTAGTGCATAGAACACCCTAAGAAGCTTATAATGATTTCCTTCAGGTTCAATTAAAAAAAATAAAAATAAATAAAAAAAAGCATTCAGGTCCATTTAGAAGATGACTTTAATGTTGTTACTAACAGACATAGCTTCAGAATTTACATATTCTGGCACCCCCTCTTATCCCAGATAAAGTATGGAAATATGTCAAAACTATAAATCAGTATTGACGCAGGGAACATATTATAATGCATTATGATCATATTTATTTTTTAAAAATCCCTTTCGGTAGGCCTACAGGCTGAGGTAGATCTCGAAGTTTTTTGTTTTTTTTCAAAAATTCAAATCTCGCCTTATATGAGAGCTATCGAG